>JAPKLW010007259.1:0-15453 GCA_026898455.1 Plectranthus barbatus
TCTTGTGTAGTTAGAGGTTTAATTTGATTGAACTTTTAGCCGCATCAGAAACCTTAGGAATTTTCCCCTGCACAGGGTCAAGAAGCTGAAAAAGAATCACAGAAACATACTGCACTTCATGCTGTAGCACAGGAGCAACATATGACTGCTGAGAGGAAGTTTGCAACTCCATCACCACATTTTTCTCATGGGGTGAAAAAGCAAAATGATGAAATGGATGAGTGTCCTGCAACTGATGTGTTTGATATTTTTGCTGGGGAAATGCACGAAAAGTTGTACATGGAGTCAGATCAAGTGAAAAATTATTACAATGAGTTTGAGGAGCTATGTGGTGTTGAAAACTTTCAAAAATCTGAATCTCTTGACTTGTCATATGGAGAATTTCAGACTCTTTCCACTCAACAACCAGAACTGGTAGTGGACTATTTGTTATCTCATTTGGAATATGATGAATTGGAGGATGATGACAAATTACCCTTTAAAAATCCAAAACCACCTAATATTTGGTACATGGGCCAAGAGTTTAGCTCTTTGAATTCTTTGGAAGAGATTTTGCTGAGAGAAAGTTGCAATGTTCGTGGGACATTAGCAAGTCAATCATGTGAATGAAGTTGTGGAGGAAGACTTGATCAAATGTTTCGATCCTGAAATAAAAAATTCAATTTTTTATAGATATTTGGTCTACCTTGTCCAATGTGCTACAAAGAAAAGAGAAGTGACACACATGACTCAATGAAATGAATCAGGTCCCAAGAGGATTTTGACTGAAGGGTATGTCTGTGTAGATTACAAGAAGAGGAAATGAAAGAAGCAATACATTGGTGGAGGATTCGACAAAGAGAAGGCTCCGGCCTCATTGAATGATGCTTAAGAAGAGAGGTACTCTGGGCTATCTAAGCACTTCAGATTCTTTGGTAATTAAGATAGCCCAGGAGTTTTACTGCTGTCTTTTTATTTCTGTCATTTAGTTAGTTTTATTTCTCTTATTTATTTTCTGCTTTAGTTATTTCGTGATGCTCTAGCCTGTGAGTAGCATTAGCTGGACTGTGAGAGAGGGATTTGGTGCTGAATATAAAAGATCAAAATAAATTTATCCTGCAACAACTAAGCAGTGTCAATGTGAAAGTGGAAGGAAATGCAAGCACCTCTGCTGGCCCGTGACCCTTTGGTTTATATCTTTGGTTATGAAATGATCAAAACGGTAATATATTCCTGCTTGGATTCTGTTCCCGCGAATGCGGAATGTGTTTGATTACAATTGGTTTGAAAAGAAAGGAAGAAAAACGAAGTGGTCGCAGTAAGAGATTAAAGGAGTTGCATTTTATTGTACGGTGATGTAATTGTTAGACTGCTGCAGTTTGGCAGTGTATTGAAGATACAATTTTGTTAATTCATGATCTTGAGTTTCTTGCTTCCTGACTCGCGTGTTAGTCTCGAGATTGGCATTGCTTCCTGAATCCAACGGGAGGACTTCATACATCCGTTTTTGAGCTTGGCTTGTATAGATAGCTTGCTATTACTCGTGGTCAACTTTTACTGCTGATTCTTTTTTTTTTTATGTATGGAATATTTCGGATGAATATAGGTTTATCTTGAAATCACTTTGAAGATTTCCTGAATTTGTCTTTTTCTTTGGGAGTTTGAATTTTTTTGTTGCAGTGTTGCAATCTTGACTCTCCAATTCGCTTTTTTTGAGTTTGAAATTGATATGTCAGATTACAACATTCATTCAATCTACTATAAATCCATTCGAGGACCTTATTCTATTTTTTGATCTATTTCAGTTTCCTAGTTATATAGTCAATATGTGTAGTTATAGGCCCAGATTTTAGCATCAAATGTTGTTTCTTGTATGTGTATATTAAGCATATCAATTATGCTGGCTCTTTTTCTGTCTCTCACACATAATGTAGTAAGTTAGTGTTTCTGTTCATATTTGTCATATCTTACATGGAGGTATCACAGACTCTTAACTTTAGCAAGAAACCTTTTCAATTGGTAAATGCTGCAAGAATATATCAAACTATATATCAGATCCATTCACATGTTATTCATGCTATGCTGGTTCATAACATTGAGTCTTTTGTTATCAGAAATGATACGAGTTGTATGTGAATTCTAACAATTTCTTTTTTGATTTATGATAATCTTTTTAGTGAAGTGTGCTTTGATTCAATTTGTGCTAATGGGGCCAGTTAAAGGGAATAAAAAGAAAAGGAAAATAGAGAGGAAAGCCGAGGAAAACTCCTTGGTCTCTGGATTTTCAGAGGAGGGCTCTACTGAGTGGTGGGATGTTTTGTCAAAGACCATTGCTGGTAATTTTGAAAAGTCTATTTTTCAAGTTTGGTGGCAGTTGATTACACATTGCAATATTATTTTGATTTGCTTGGCAGTTGACTAGTAATATCTGATTTGCTTGCTATCAAAATGCTATTGAACATCTATACATGGCTCATAGCCGAACTTACTAAAATTAAACGTAAATAACTCGGATCGACTCAATACTAAATAGGACTCGATCCGACTTATGTTTTTACAAACTTTAGTCTGAACATCAATGTTCGAGCTGGTTGTGAGTTTGATCCGATCTGGTAAGTCCGAGCTAGAAGTAATTATTTTTCAAGTACTTAATGTTCCATGCGTTTGGGATGGTTTTCCTTCTGGGGTTCGAAGTCGATAAGCACCTTTTCTGACCACCAAATCGATGATGTAGGGACCTTCCCAGCTCGGCCTAAGTTTACCAGCATTAAGCTCTTGAGTATTTTGGAAGACTTGCCGAAGAACCCAATCCCCGACTCGGAACGACCTCAGATGAACTGATTTGTTATAGAATTTCTCCACACTCCTCTGAAGTCGAGTCATTCGTCCTGAAGCCTCTATCCTTTTTTCATCAAGTAGTTCGAGTGAATCGAAAAGCCTTTCTTTGTTTTGATCTTCATCAAATATTTTGACTCTCGGACTTCTTTGAATTGCTTGTAGTTCTTCGACCCAAACCGATTTTTTGGCCGAGAGTTTTTTCTTTAAGATGTTGATGATTGTTTTGTTAGACGATTCGGCCAGACCATTTACTTCAATTGTCTTGCAATAGTCTTTAAACTTTTTGCTAGTGAATTGTTGCCCATTATCCGTAATGATTTCCCGAGGTAGCCCAAATCGGCAAATTATGTTTTTCCATAGGAATTTGATCATCTCAGTATCTCGTTCTCTGGAAAGTGGCTCGGCATCGACCCATTTGGTAAAGGAGTCTGTGGCAACCACCAAATATTCCTTTTGACCTACTGCCTTAGGTAATTTTCCCACGATATCGATTCCCCATCGACAGAACGGCCAAGCCGGGGTGTTCGAATGGAGAGGTTTAGCATGTAGATGTGTCGAGTTCGCATACCTTTGACAAGTATCACATTTTCGAACCACCTCTTCGGCGTCCTTCTTCAGAGTTGGCCAGTAGAATCCTGCTGTTATTGTTTTATGAGCCAAACTTCTAGAACCCGAGTGATTCCCACAGCTTCCAGAGTGGATCTCGGCCAGTACCGAGGTGGTATCTTCTTCGGATACACATTTCAGCAAGGGTCCTTGAAAAGATCTCTTATATAGCTGGTCGTCCAGGATGGTGAACCTAGCTGCTCTTTGTACTAACCGAGCTGCTTCGGTTTTTGATTGTGGAAGAACTCCATCAGTTACATATTTTATGATTGGAGTTATCCATGATTCTTGGGCTTCGTTCACTGGACAGATCTCCATTGGTTCGGATTCGCGGTCTCTGGTGGCCGGCCAAAGTGCAACTGTTAGTGGGATAGTTCGAGTTCCAAACGAACTTGCAACTGCGGCCAGATTTGCTAACACATCTGCGTGTGAATTTTCCTCTCGAGGTATATGTGTGACTTCCACCAGCTCGAACTTGGACTCGAGCTCTTTTGCTAGTTCGTGATATGCTTGCATTCTAACGTCCCTTGCTTGGAATTCACCTCGAACTTGGTTGCCAACGAGCTGAGAGTAGGATTCTGTTTTCAATTTTCGTACTTTGAGATCCAACACTAGATGTAGTCCGGCAGTTAACATCTCGTATTTCACGATGTTGTTTGTTGTTCGGAATTCAAAGTGTATTGCTCTTTCAATTACCCATTTTTCAGGGGATACAAGTAATATCCCTGCTCCACTCCCCCTAGAATTACTGGAGCCGTCTATGGCGAGGGTCCAGAATTTTGCACTATCCGAGGTTGCTCCAAGCTCGACTTCGGCCACAAGGTGTAGCTCGGTTGTGTAGTCTGTAATGAAGTCGGCCAGTATCTGAGATTTTATGGTATTTCTCGCTCAAATTGGAGTCCATAGCCTCCGAGCTCAATGGCCCATTTAATCATTCTGCCAGATAGATCTAGTTTGGATAAAACATGCCGAATCGGAAAAGATGAGATCACTTTGACTTGATGCGACTCAAAATATGGCCTCAACTTTCTTGATGCCATGACCAAGGCAAGGATGAGCTTTTCTAAAGCCGGATACCGTGTCTTGGCATCGAGAAGTGTTCGACTCACATAATATATAGGGTGTTGGTTTCCATCAATTTCTCGAACGAGGACGACACTTATGGCTTTTTCTGAGACAACCATGTACAGTTGGAGCTCGTCTCCTGGTTCGGCCTTCGCCATAATGGGTGGTCTGGTTAAATATTGTTTTATGGAGTCAAGTGCTTCGTTGCATTGCTGAGTCCACTCAAATTTTTTTGCCTTTCTTAGAAGGGAGAAGAAATAGTTCATTCTATCTGAATACCGAGCCACAAATCTGCTGACTGTGGCTAATTTGCCGATCATGCGTTGCACGTCCTTTACGTCATTTGGTGCTTGGATATTTTGAATTGCCTTTATTTGGAGTGGGTTGGCTTTAATTCCTCTTCGGCTTATCACATAACCGAGAAATTTTTCGGACAAGACGCCGAAGATGCACTTCACCGGATTCAGCCGCATGTTGAATTTTTCCAATATTTGGAAGGTCTCGGTTAGATGCCGAAGATGATCATTGAAAGAATTTGACTTAACCAAGATGTCGTCTATGTATACCTTCATAGTCCGACCTATCTGGTGTTCGAACATCCGGTTCATCAATCTTTGATAGGTCGAACCTGCATTTTTAAGGCCGAAGGGCATAACCTTATAAAAATAGATCCCTTGATTGGTCATGAAGGCCATTTTTTCTTCATCTGGGGGATACATTTTGATTTGATTGTATCCCGAGAAGGCATCCATGAAGCTCATAATGTCGAACCATGTGGTGGCGTCGACCAGCCGATCAATATGTGGGAGTGGAAAAGGATCTTTCAGACAAGCTTTGTTCAAGTCCGTGTAATCCACACAAACTCGGTTCTTGCCATTTTTCTTTTTAGCGAATACCACATTTGCGAGCCATTCGGGATACTTAACTTCCTGAATGAATCCCACTTTAAGCAGATTTCAAACCTCCTCGGCGATTGCGTCGTTTTGTTCTGGTGCAAATCTTCTTCGTTTTTTCTTTATGGGTTTAAACTTTAAATCGACGTGCAATCTATGGGAAATGACCGAGGGGTCTATTCCCGGCATATCAGAAAGCAAAAATGCAAAATTTCTTTGGTTTTGAATGAGGAGAGTTTGTATTTCTTGTCTTTGCTTGTCATTCAATCTTTCCCCGACTAAGGTTGTTCGGGTCGGACAATTGAGGTCGATCGAAATCTCCGAGCTTTCTTCGATTTGTTCAGCCTCGACCATGTGAACTGTTCGAAGCGTAACTTCATAACAACTCCTTGAGGCCATCTGGTCTCCCTTGATAGCTCGAACTCCCCATAGAGTAGAAAATTTTATCATTTGATGATAGGAAGACGATACAACTTTCATGGCATGAATCTAAGGTCGAACGATCAAAACATTGTATGCGGAAGGAGCATCTACGACCTGTAAACGAGTTGTTAAGTTTACTCCCTCGGCAAACACTGGCAGTGTTATCTCACCGAGGGAATTCAACCTTTCCCCGCTGAATCCCACGAGTGTAATTGGGTTCTCGGTGATATTTCTTTCAGAGATACCCATGCCTCGAAGAGTCTTGAGAAAGATGACGTTCGAGGAGGCGCCGGTGTCAACGAGAATCCTCTTGACTTGGCAATTTGCAATCATTAAAGTGATGACGAGTGCGTCATCATGAGGATGACGAGCTTCGAGCTCATCCTCAGCTCCAAAACAGATCTCGAGGGGAGATGTCTCGATTTGTTGTATGGGTTGATTCCTCATTTCCCGACAATGCTTTTTAGCCGCATTTCGAGATGAACCGATCATCGAGGAGCCCCCAGTGAGGACGTTAATGATCCTTTTGATCTCCGGTTGCTTTGGTTCTTCGGGCAGCGGCTGTTGGTTAGCTCCTGTGGCCGGGGTCTTGTTTCTCGGATTTTGACCTCTGCCATTTTTCTTGTTTCTCGTCCAAACCCTTCTTTTGTCTGCAAGATTCGGACATGTCAGGAGGCCTTCGGCAAGAAGTCGATCAACTTCTCTTTTGAGGTCTCGGCAATCCTCGGTCTTGTGACCATGATCTTGATGGAAGTCGCAGTAGAGGGACATATCCCTAAGTTCGGGATTTGTCATCATCTTCCTCGGCCATCGGACTTTGTTTCTGATCTTTTGCATCTCTCGAATAGTAGTTCAGAGAGGTAGCTTTTGCTCCTCTTGAGGTGCGTTGGATACCACCTTCATCCCCTGCTTGGATGACTCGGTTCGTGCAGGGTAGAGTTGGTATCGGTTGTTGGCCCGTGCTTCACCTCTCTTATCAGATTGGTTTGCCGGTGCCTTCCCATTGTTTCTTCGGCCAAAGTTTTTCTCTTCGACCTCCTGTCGAATTTGGGCTTCGGCTCGGGACAATACCTCGGCCATGGTCGAGCAAGGATACTTGACCAATTTCCAGAAGAGATTTGAGTTTCTCCTGAGGCCTTTCTTGAATGCTGAAACTGCCGTTTCCTCGAGGCAGTTCGGGCTGGTCACCTTTACCGAATTGAATCGCTTCAAGAAGTCTTGAAGGCACTCGTTTTCCTTTTGGATGATTGAGTATAGGTCTTCCGATCTTTTTGGTGCTCTTCGGCTGCTGGAAAAATGCTAAACGAAAGTGCCGTTCAGCTCGGCAAATGAAGAGATCGAGTTCGGGGTTAGGTGCATGAACCATTGCATGGTTGGTCCGTCCATGCACGACCCGAAACTTTTGCACATGCATGCCTCTCGTTGGTGATCGGGAATCACCGTGGTCTGCATCTTCATTTTGTAAAGTGTGATGAACTCATCAGGGTCAGCCTTCCCGTCGTATGCTTTTAGGTTTGGCATTGTGAATCGGGAAGAATCTGCACGGCCGAGATCCTCCGAGTGAATGGGGATTCGACATAACTGTCCAGTGGTATCTTCTTCGGCAGAGTGGGTGCTCCGGGGATAGAGACATAAACTTCTGCATTTTTTCAAGTTGTTTCTCGAGCAATTTGATTTTTTCCCGGGAGTCTTCATCCTCAGTTGCTGCCGAGCTATTGGCGGGCTCAGTGTGGGCTCGGGAAAATTCCTCTCCCGAGTTGTCGAGGATGTAGGGTTTTTACGTGAACCGAATCAACAAAACCAAACTGAACTGGATCGATCTATGGATATTGCTCACAATTAAATTTCTCAAAAACCTAGCATGCTCCTATGAATTTAATACATAATTGTGGATTGAGAGATTACCGTAATTCCGTCGTCTCTGTACCGATCTTTTGCGTTTGAATTCCAAAATCCAATTCAACCACGCAATCCGATTTCTCTGCGGAAACAGAAATTAGAATACTAATTTCTAGAGAAAAACAAAATAAAGAACAGGGAAGAAAAGATCTGTTGATCTCCAGATTAGATCTTCAGATCTGTGTCCCGGTTCTGGTCAGATCTACTACTGGTGAGGACTCCGTAGATCTGTGGCTTGAGCAGGACCAGAATTCAAAAATTCTCCTCCTTTCTTCCAACAGGATCGGCGCCCCTCTCTCTCTCTCTCCTTAGGGTTTCAACTGATTTTGAATCTTATGAAGTGGCTAGGGTTTCATAGAGTGAGAGGTCTATTTATAGACCTAGGGTTGTAAAACCCTAGTGGGCTCCTGGGCTCAATTCAGCACATTTATTGGGCCAGACCTGGGACCTAATGCAAATAATAAAGTGGGCCTATAAATTAATGGACTCCCATGTCCACAACCCAGGACACAATTAATTAATTAATATTAATTCTTTTTCACCACAGAATTAATACTGACCTACCCCTTTATTACCACGTTATGAGAACGGGTTGCATTAATTGAGAATCCCCATATTTAAGGTTACCGGACATTCATTAATTAATCGGAGCCTCTGACAAGTTCTAACTACAATTAATTAATATCTTATAATTCTTGAGTAGTACCACTTAAACCTTATCACTCGTGCCTGAACTTAATCAGCCTGCAGGACTTTGGCACGATGAATGTTATTGAGCTCCTCAGGGAATGTCCCCATCCTATTACTCGGATATGGTTACCTAAACCCAGTCTCAGGCGGTACTACACGAACTGCTGTTACCCAAGATGCGGATATACGAACACGTTACTTAGGCTCTCCACCATGGCAAGTCAAAGCAACAGTCAACCCGTGCAAAAGCCCGAACCTTCGTTAGGGTTTGGACTCAATCAATATAACGAGATCTTTTATTTGCTGATGTCAGACAGACGAATATATCTCACTGCGGTCCATCAATACGCCACCTCTGCGTACCAGCATGTCAAGTAACCAAGACAGACTACTTATTTCGACAATACCGCAGCCATCCGGACAGACGTATCCTCATACGCTGTCTCGGCTGTGATTAGGTTTATGTCTCACTAGGTCAAGTGATCATACTGTCTTCTGCGATCTACAACACGCCGTATGATCGTCCCTATCGGTGAGACAAGAGGATACCATTGTTCATACATGTACGATTGTTAACAGATAGGAGAAATAAACCATTGTATACTCATTACAATAAATGCTTTCAGTATACAAAACCCATAAATCTCCCACTTATACTCAAAGCATAACTAAGCTATTACAGAGTATACAGTCCGTCTATCTAGTCTGCTGTCTCTTTAACCACTATCAGTGGTCGGCATCCACCTCAGACCCAGCTCACAAATATGTCTTTCGTAAACTTTCTGCGGCAAGCTCTTTGTAAACGGATCAGCAAGATTGTCAGCAGTGTCAATCTTCTTAATCAGCACATCGCCCCTCGATACGATTTCTCATATGATATGGTACTTTCTCTCTATGTGTTTGCTTGCCCTGTGAGACCGCGGTTCCTTTGAGTTAGCCACTGCACCAGAGTTATCACAATAAATTGTGATGCTCCTCGGCAAACTCGGGATCACGCCCAACTCTAAAAGGTAGTTCCGGAGCCACACCCCCTTTTTCAAGGCGTCGGAGGCGGCGACATATTCCGCCTCCATGGTGGAGTCAGCAATGCATTTCTGCTTTGAGCTCCTCCAAGATAAAACTCCACCTCCCAGGGTGAACACATATCCTGAGGTCGATTTCTTCTCATCCTAGTCCCCTTGGAAATCCGAGTCCGTATAACCCACAGGGCACAAATCCTCACTTTGATAAACTAGGCAGAAATTCCTAGTCCTTTACAAACACTTGAGGATATGCTTTACAGCAGTCCAGTGTGCCTGTCCAGGGTTAGACTGATATCTTGCTACCATGCCAACGGCATAACAGATATCTGGCCTGGTACACAGCATCGCATACATGAGACTACCCATAGCCGAAGCATATGGTACAAGACTCATCTCGTCTTTCTCCCGCTGTGTCTGAGGCAACTGCCCACTAGAAAGACGAATGCCATGTCTGAAAGGTAGCAAGCCTTTCTTGGCGAGTTGCATGCTGAACCGGGCTATCACAGTATCCACATAGGATGCCTGGGATAAGCTCAACATTCTTCTTTTACGATCTCGTAAGACCTTAATCCCAAGAATGTAGCCAGCTTCACCCAGATCCTTCATTTGGAACTGTTTGGATAACCAAACCTTGATTTCGGACATCACTCCCTCGTTGTTTCCAAATAGGAGTATGTCATCAATGTATAGTGCAAGGAAGACCACGCTCCCACTGACACAAAGTCGGTAAACACAACTTTCGTTTTCCAACTCTGAAAATCCACAGGATTTAATCACATCGTTGAAACGTAAGTTCCACGACCTTGAAGCTTGCTTAAGTCCATACAAGGACTTCCTAAGCTTCCAGACAAGATGTTCTTCGCCCTTGCTTATGTAACCCTTGGGTTGCTGCATATAGAGGTCCCTACCTTCTTCAAGGTAGCCGTTTAAAAAACAGTTTTGACATCCATCTGGCAGATCTCGAGGTCCATATGCGCAGCTATGGCAAGGAGTATCCGGATGGATTTGAGCATGGCTACGGGTGAAAAGGTTTTGTCATAGTCAATGCCTTCTTTCTGACTATAACCCTTTGCCATCAGACTGGCCTTGAAAGCCGTGATCTTTCCATCCGCCCCTTTCTTTCTCTTGTATACCCATTTGCACCCTATGGCCCTGAAGCCATCCGGCAAATCTGTTTTCTGGTATACATCCATAGCAGTTATGGATTCTATTTCAGAATCCATGGCGACACGCCATTTGGCAACATCCTTGTCCTGCAGTGCCTCTTCGTAAGTCAGTGGGTCAGAGTCCTCATGTCCGTCTTCCGGGCTCAAGTTCAAAGACTCACCCACGAACATGTACCTTTCCGGTTGGAAAATAACTCTCCCACTATGACGAGGCATCGGTGCCGTGTCAGTAGTAGGTGCAGTGACTTGTGATCCTGCACCTTGCACTGAAGAACGTGTCTGTGGTGCTGTACCTCTCACAGGTGCACCCACATCTACACGTTCCCCTTCCCTTGGAATTGCATTCTCGTTCTCAATTTCTAGAAGAACGATATCACTCCTTGACTTGTGATTACTCACATACTCGTCCTCCAAGAATCTAGCGTTGGTCCTAACAACGACTCTTTGACTCTCAGGACAGTAAAAGTAACCACCTTTCGTTTGCCTGGGATACCCTATGAACAACATTACTTTTGACCTGCTTTCTAACTTATCAGGTTCCTTCGACAGTACGTGTGCCAGACAACCCCATACTCTAAACTTGCACAAACTAGGTTTGCGACCAAGGAAGAGCTGAGAAGGTGTCTTAGGAACTGATTTAGAAGGCACCACATTAAGCACGTAAGCTGCTGTTTCCAATGCGTAACCCAAAACGAAATTGGTAAGTTTGCATAACTCATCATTGATTTTACCATCTCTAGAAGAGTCCTATTTCTTCTTTCAGCCACACCGTTTTGCTGGGGAGTACCCGGTGCTGTCCACTGGGATGTAATCCCATTTTCTGACAAATATTGCAGGAACTCGTTACCGAGGTATTCGCCATCGCGGTCAGATCGCAACGACTTGATAGTTTTCCCGACCTTCTTTTCTACCTCAACCTTGAACTCTTTGAATTTCTCAAAGCATTCAGACTTGTAGCGATGCAGGTAAACATATCCGTACCTTGAGTAATCGTCAATGAAAGTGACGAAGTACTCGTACCCTCCACGAGCCTGAGTGGACATCGGTCCACATAAGTCAGAATGGATCAATTCCAACACTTCCTCTGCTCGAGACTGATTAGCCTTGAAAGGCCTAGTTGACATCTTGCCCTCGATGCAGGATTCTCAGACTTGATAAGGTACAGCCCGGACTAGGTCCAATGTACCGTCATCTGCAAGTCTTTGAATTCGCTTCAAGCTGATGTGACCCAGTCTCAAGTGCCAGAGATATGTAAGACCCTCATCAGAAGAAGTAAGTTTTCTCTTCCTAGGATATCAATTACGGATGAATTACATGCAATACTTGCAGAAGACTTATGATTACAGTTAACAACATAGAGAGAATTATTCAGCAATCCACGACAGATAATACCGTTATTACCAATGATAGAAACACCACTATAAAAAATAACTGAATATCCATCTACAAAAAGTTTGGAAACTGAAATAAGATTCTGCCGAAAATCCGGCACATACAAAACATCTCTCAGTGTTAAAACAGAATCGTCAAAGTACAAGGTGAAATCTCCAATGGCAGCTGCACTCACTTGTGCTGCGTTCCCCATCGAGATGGTAACCTCGTCATTCTTCAGCACCCTCCTCGGTGTGAACCCCTGCAAAATGTAACAAACATGATCAGTAGCTCCTGTATCCACTACCCACGAATGAGTACAAACCGATGCTTACCATGTTTCCGTTACAAATGCAAATGACGTACCTTGTCCCTTGCTTCCGCATGCCTTCTCACTTGAAGTGACACCAACCCTCTTCATTTCATTTGACCTCCTTTCACGTGATCTGCAATCAATCATGTTCTTGCACACAGTATGAACCACATCTTTCAATGTGCCCAAGCTGTGCTCAAGATCTGATAACTCAGACTCCCATGAAGGTACAAAGGACTGTCCTGCTACGAGATCAGTAAGCAACTCCTTAAAAGAATACTCACTTCTCCCAGCAACAACCTTTTTAAAGTTATAGAAAGTAAGTGGCAATGAGTTCAGGATAATATCGATCTTGGCCCGATCGTTGATATTTCCACCTCTGCGTGTGAAACGATTCATGATGTTATCCATCATCATGACATGCAATGTCACCGAACTACCCTCAGTCATTCTCTTGAAAACAAGATTTTTCACAAGTTTACAACTGATAGTTCTTTCCACACTTCCATACGTACGCACCAAGTCCATCCAGATTCCTACTGAGCTAGCATAGCCCATGTATTTCAGTTTCAATTCTCTAGACAGGTTATCTGAAATCAACCTATAGGTAAATTCCTCAGATACCATCCATCTATCATAGAATTCAATCTGATCTCTGGAACCACTACGGTCATACTCAGCAAGTGGCATCATAGTGAGAACAAACATGTGTTGTTTAGTCAATAGGATATACTCAATGCAATATCTCCATTCGTGAAAGTTTGGACCAGTAAGAGGATTTTGTGCGAGAATGTTGATCACATTAGACATAGACATATCTGAAACAATAAGGAACCTTAAATAAGAACATACATGTTGAACTTCGAAAACAAATGCATTGAAAACCTTTTAATAAATCAAATACAAATATTTTCCACTAATTGCCCAAGAGTTCCCACCGCAAGCTACACTCGTAGACGTTTACGATGTCACCCTCAACCAGAATTGCGGGTTTTAAGCCCCAATCCATTTAATTTCACTACCATGTCAGGATGCTTTTGACACTAGAAATTAATAATTAGTGAAAACCTTATACCAAGCCATCTCTCAAGAACAGGGATGCAATTCTTGCATTATATTCTAAGATGCTTCTAAGCAATTAGCCACAAATTTAACTCCGGCCAAAAGAGACAGTTTAGCATGGCACGTAACCATACCGCACATCCCTTAAAGCTTTTGTTATATATAATTTAAATCAATCCTAGAATACTTGTGAAAGAGGTCTACGCAAGCTACACTCGTAGACGTTTACGCAAAGCCCTCCCACTATTCACATGATTTAAATTGTTTGTCTAGAAATCCCAACAACCGTACCCATGCACCTCCGGGAACTAGCAAGCTACACTCGTAGACGTTTACTAGAACGAGAGATACACTTACAACCTAGGACCGCTTTGTGGAGGTCTATTGATTTTAATTAAAAAATCTGCTTAGTATTTTTCTTTTAAAAGGTTTCTTTATGCGCACACATAATTTCCTTTTGTCATTATATTTTCTATATTTTTGCATGTAATTAAACAAGCCCAAAAATTCCCAAAATATAATCCAACAAAAGAAATTAATCACATAAGCATGCTTGGAAAGCTGTAAATAATAAAAGCAGTAAAACATGCTTTTCCTATTATCTACACATGCTTAATTGCGCACATAAATAAATCACATATCATACGAGGACAATTAAGGCAAACAAAAATTCCTCGTGGCCCCAAAAATAGAAAATAAAATCTATCTATTACAAATTTGAATTTTGAATTAATTTGGATAAATCCAAATCTTTTCAAATCTTCCAAATATTCAAGAGGCCTTCAAATCTGGATACACCAAATCTTTTGGATTTTTAGGCCTTTGTGATCTGATGATTTGCCCTAACCCTAATGCAAACCTGATCGCAATATTATTTAACTGCGACTTAGCAGAGCTAATAATACAACGGCAAATATAAAATTATCGATCCCTCAGGGAAAGAAGTACTGAATAACCTTTAAGTACTAAATCAAGCGTTCTTGAAAGTATTGATTAGGAAAATTGAATGAAAAGGTTTTGGTTGTTTTGGAAATCGCAATCTTTGCAATCGAAAATTAAACAGGAAAATTAAAAAGCTTTTGAAGTCAAATAAGAGAAGTACAGATTCCAGGGATATCTACCTATCAAGTATAACATGTATGAACGAATCGATTAATTCCCAATTTTAATTCCTCTTCGTAGTGAAACATCAGAAAAGTATTACAAACTTCTTTGTTTGACAGTTCGTAAAGTAGATTAGTCAATTACCTATCTCCGCTCGGTCTCAAGATAAATTAACTAACTCCCAAGTTCTACAGATTTATTCCTACAATTAATCTCCTTCAGTTACGACAAGAAATCAGATTATATTGTGAAAATCTTTTTCGATTGAAAACTATCACAGTTACGTCTCAAGTAATCAACTAGATAATCCTAATTAGTGATCAGCAAATCAAGATTATGAATAAGCACAGATTTCACAAACTACGAAGGGAAAGGGAAAATAATTCGATTAATCACAACATGCATACATTGATAGTTCGAAACCCTAGAATCTGAGAGAGGATTTAGTTACACATATTCATGGTAATATTGATCATAGAAAAATACAACCTGAATTGCATAAAAACTGGAATCCGGAAGTCTTCTCGGAGAAACTTGTCTTCAAACATAAAAACCCTAAAAATTCTTCAACTCTAATATTCTAATAATTGCTCTAACTTTCTCTCTCTAAAAAAACACATTCTCCTCTGAAAAATGAATTGTACATGAGTATTTATAATGATGAAAGATGTATCTAGCATTATCTAGGATTAGATATGCATCTATCTCCAAATCAGATGAGAAACAGGATTTCCGCATGCGCGTCGACCGCTTCTGATCCTCGTCGATCGCTTCTCAACTTCCTGCCTCGTCGACCGCTTCTGAACAGCGTCGGTCGACGAGGCCTCCTTCTTCCGTCGATCGCTTGTCAACAACATGCCTCGTCGATCGACTAAGGGCCCTCGTCGATCGACGAGGTCTCAAGCACTGGATCCTGATTCCTCTATTTTTCGACTAGAAACCTGCACAATTCATCAAACACGACACTCCAAGTAGAAAAAACCAACTCATGCACGAAAAAGATACAAAAACAATCCGAACAT
>JAPKLW010007260.1:0-15451 GCA_026898455.1 Plectranthus barbatus
TTTATGCATACAATCAATGATATAGAGAGAGTCAATCAGTTTGCCATGACAGATAACACCGTTATTACCAATGATAGAAACTCCACTATCAAAAATAACTGAATATCCATCACAAAATAACTTGGAAACTGAAACTAAGTTCCGCCGAAAAACCGGCACATATAAAACATCTCTCAAAATCAGAACATTGTTTTTAAAGCATAAAGTAAAATCTCCAATGGCTACTGCTGTGACTCGTTCTCCGCTGCCCATTGAGATGGTAATCTCGTCATGCTTCAGCTGCCTTGTCGGCCTGAACCCCTGCAAAGTATAACAAACATGGTCAGTAGCTCCAGTATCCACTACCCAAGAATGGGTAGAAACTGATGCTAAACATGTTTCCGTTATAAATGCACATGACGTACCTTGTCTACCCGTGCTAGGCACTAGACAATCTACTTCACTTCGCTTGCGTTTGCATGGCCTCGTGATAGCCTCTGCCTGATCAGCCTCTTCTAACCGTTTAAGCAATTCCTTTGCCTCAATCATAGTCTTATCAAAGACCTTCATGAATTGAGCAAATTCTGAAGCTTTCTGGACAAATTCCCATCGTTCTAGTGCCAAGAGTAACTCTGGAAGAGTGTACTTGCACTTGGTACTAAGGGACTTGATGAAATCACCATAAGAATCAGAGAGAGAGTGCAGGACGATATTGACTTTAGCCCGACTAGTAATTCGTCCACCTCTCTTTCTGTACCTTCTCATGATTTCCATCATGCTGTCAAGATGCAGAGACAACGAACTCCCATCAGTCATCTTCTTGCAGACCAGGTCTTCCACAAGACTGTAACTGACAGTTCGTCTCACCTTCCCATATACCCTTATTAGATCCCTCCATATCTCAACAAAAGATTGGTACTGATCGTATTTGAGCCTTAGTTCTCTGGATAGAGTTTTCTTAATGAGAATGCGGGCAAACTCATCAGAGATCTTCCATCTTTCATAGAACAGTCGCTCATAACCAGTGCAATTCCAATACTTGGGAGATAAAGGATCCATATAGAGTATACGAGAATGATTTGCAATGTGGAGTATTTCCACGAAGCAAAACTTCCACTCAGGAAAATTCGGACCGGTTAAAGGATTTGATGTCAAGAGATAAATGATACGATGAATAGACATATCTGAAAATAATAAATTAAAACACCAATCAAAACATAGTCGCAGAACATTGAAACAATTAAATATTGAAACCTTATGATAAAGCAATATTAATGTTTCCTCCAATGTGCCTAAGTATTACTATTGCAAGCCACACATGTGGACGTTTACAACAAAACACTTAACCAGACTGCATCTTTCAATTCCAGTCCTTTAATTCCAATCCATGTCCGGGTTCCTTAGACAAATAGAATTAATAATTGGAGACTAACTTAAGACCATATTATCCTTCTGAGCAGGGACTTCACATATGAGTTATACTCTGGACAATATCTAAGCTAGCTTACCACCAAAGTCAACCCTCCCATATAAGGACACACCTGATCCCTTATAATAAGGTAGTCTCATTTAATTCAATCCCTAGAGAACTTATGAAAATTCAATACGCAAGCTACACATGTAGACGTTTACGCATGAACTCCCACTTCTCACACGAAATAAATGTTTGTTTTAAGAAATCCTATCTATTAGAACTTATGAACAATAAATTAAGTAAACTACACATGTAGACGTTTACCTAATAAATTATCCACTTCCAATAAAGGATCGCTTTGTGGAGGTCTTACTAAATTATGAGCTTAGTAATTTTCAGTTCATCAGGTTCAATTGCAAAGATTATTTTATGTAGCCATAATTATAACATTGCTAAAATTCTATCATGCAAAGCATGAACCCCGAATTTATAGTCATAATTAATTACATAAAATAAATCACATAGCATGCTTTAAAGCTGTAAATAAAAGCAGTAAACGTGCTCCTATTATCTACAACATGCTCATATGCTGCGCAATTAAATTAAACACATATATCATGCGAAAACAGATAATAAAACAAAAAAAAATGTCCTCGTGGCCCCATGATACAAACAAAATAAATCTAACTATTACAAGTTGGAATTTATTTTTACAGATCTTCGACTGGGCTCCCACTACTTGAATTGAGATCTGGATTTATTTTCTGAACTTGGACCTCCAAGATTTGATCCATCAGAAAATTGGACAACTGGGCCAGTTAACAAGATCGCGGGCCTAGGCACACATTGCAAGCCCAATAGCCCGCGAGAACTCGGCCCGACGAGCCACCACCTGCAAAGCACCATCGCCGGCGACCCACCATCATCGTGAGGGCTCCCGGCATGCACAACAGCCATGCACGTAGGTGCATGGATGAAGTCCGCGATACCGCCTCCTCCGACCGTTGCCCGTTTCGCATGCCGCCGCCCCGGCTTGCCCCGACCGTTGCCCGAACCGCCGTTCACTCTTCTTCTCCTTCACCGGCCTCCGTGACTTACCGAAATTACGCAAGATCGGAATCAGAGGCTCGCGCGAACCACGCAAAAAACCCTAGGGTTTTTCCACGTTCCGGCCGCACGCCCAGCCCCCGTCGCCGTCCAGCCCGCGTCGCCGGTCCTGAGCCACCGTCGACACCACCTTGCCCCCCAGCCAACGTCGACCAAGGGAGGAGGGGCCGCTGCCGGCGAGCGCGCAGGGTCGCAGGCCTGCTGCGCGCGTGCGAGCACTAACCCTAGGGTTCCGCCGCGTCTGCGCGCGCGCCCGCGCACCGCCACCCCTGGCTCGCCTCGCCTCCTCACCCACGCCGTCGAGCTCGCCCCGGGGATGCCGCACCTGCCCTGGCCGGCGTGGGCGGCGCGGCCGTGCACCTGCGTGCGTATGCGCGCGCCGCGCGCGGCTGCGCTGTCGCCGCCGTCGGTCGCGCCCCTTGCTGCCGTGCCCGCCGCCGTTGATCGCCGTGCATGGCGCTCGCGCCGTGCCGGCGCTGTCACACGTCGTGCGGCCGTGCGTTCTTCGCATTCTTCGTTCTTCGTGTTCTTCGTTCTTCATTTTACAGATTCAATTTTTTGAAAATAAAATTAGATAGGATAATTCTAATTACAATCTAAAAATTCTAATCTAACCACTAGGGGTGTGTAATCGGTCGGTTTGGTTCAAAACTGACCGATAATTCAAGAACCAAAAAAATCGAACCAATAATGAAAACTGACCGATAACCGACCGACAAGCTTTTTGGACCGAACCGATAATATCATCGGTTCGGTTATCGGTTCGGTTCAAACCGATAAGGGTTGCCACTATTTTTGTAAAAAAAAAATCTAGCTAAATTAGATGGGAGCAGGCGCAGTCGAGCGCAAGCAGGGACGGGTGCCACCGTTCCTGTGAGTAGCCAAGCGGTTGGAGGAAGCCGAGCAGGGGGGACGCCGGTGCGGTGACCGGAGAGATGGGAGCAGGCGCAGCCAAGCGCGAGCAGGGACTGGTGCGGCGGTTCCTGTGAGTAGCCGAGCGAGAGCGCGAGTGCGAGCAGGAGACTAGGCTCGTGGGTGCGGGGGTTCCTGTGCGTAGCCGAGCGAGAGCGCGAAAGCCGATCAGGACTGGTCGGACCGTCGGAGTCGGAGTCGCGGCTCGTGGGGGCGGCGGGGGGTGTAGGGATTAGGGTTCACAGTTCACACCATTCAGACTTCACGACTTCACAGTTCACGTTTTAGAAAATTAGGAATTAGATTTAGCCATTTAGGAAATATGAATTAAATTTTTAGAATAATTAAAATATTATATTATATATATATATATATATATATATTTTAATTAATATCTTATCGGTCGGTCGGTCGGTTTATCGGATAAATTTCACAAACCGACAACCGACCGATAAGGTATCGGTTTTTACACCCCCAAACCGATAACCGACCGACCGAAAACCGAACCGACCGAATTTGATCGGTTCGGTCGGTTTTCTTCGGTTTTTTCGGTTCGGTTCGGTTTTTGCACACCCCTACTAACCACGGATTTATCTCGTGGGTGAAAAACGAATCCATATAAATGGGCGGATTAACCCGAGGAACCACGAGGACGAAAAACATGAGATAAATCCATAAACCATCCATTGCATGCAAATAATAATAATAATCATGCATGTTCATAGGCAATATTATTTTTCCGATAGAGCCAATTAATTGAACCTGGCTCTGATACCAATTGAAGGGATTCGTGAACTGAATCACAAAGTCCGTTTGCCAAGGATCGTTAATTGGAATATCAAAAATAAATTGCTATGCCTATGAACAATCCTAGCATGCTCCATATTATTATGCATAAGAAGGTTATGCGGAATACCTGGATCGATGAGCGATGAAGAACGCGTGCGCGGAGATGCCCTTTGATCTTTCCCACGCACCAAGATTTAATTTCCTAACAGATTGAGGAAATTAATCTAAAGAAAATAAACAAGTATTTTCGAAAATAAGAGGAGAGAGAAGAAGAAGAATCCTCCTGATCTGATCTTCTGATCTGTATCCCAACTCGATCTGAAAATCTGGTGAAGATTATCTATCAGATCCTTTGCCCGGTTGAGAAGCAGAATTTCCTCCTCGTATCTCAAACTCAATCGATCACCACAGCTCCCAATGCTCTGGTTTGCTGTGTGCAACTTGTGATCTTATGAGTTGAAGGTGTTTTGAGTTCTGAGGTACTGAGGCCTATTTATAGGAAATTCTAGGCTTCTATTGGGCTTGAGTTATCATGGGCCAGACCAGGGACCAGAATGCAAATAGCAAATAAGGCCTATCAATTAATTAATTCACATATTCAACCCAGAATATAATTAATTAATTAATATTGATTCATGCCACCAGAGAATCAATATTGTCCTACCTATTTGCTACCACGTTTGAGGAACGGGTTGCATTGGACTCGGTTTATCCCCACATTTAAGGTTACAGACATTCGTTAATTAATTTAAGCTCTGACAAGCTATTTAATTAATTAACATCTTTAATTCCTGAATCAATCCACTCAAACCTTTTCACTTATGCTTGAACTTAATCAGCCTGCAGGACTTTAGCATAACGAACCTTTTGAGTTGTTCAGGGAATGTCACCATCCTATACTGGATGTGGTTACCTAGTTCAGATACCAGACAGTCATACACAGATTGATATCACCCAAGACTGCAGAAGTACAGGTTCAACTAGAACCCTCTCTGCAACTCAAAGTGATATACAATATATGTATACTTCCGTATCCTCATATAGGTTTAAGATTCCATCGAGTCATAAAGATCTAGATTCTTTTAATGTCAGATAAAAGAATCGATCTCGACTTAGATCCTCATCAATGTGTACCCCACACCAGCATACCAAGACATCCAAGATAAGATGCTTATCTGCATATGCTGCAGCCTACACCGACAGTTTATCCTGGAACTGTCTCAGCTGTGATGACTATTTATATCTCGCTAGGTCAAACGATCCATACGATCTTCCGTGATCTTCTACACACCGTATGATCTCCCTATCGACGAGATAAGAGGATAATTGCGTTTGCGACACATGTTTGTTAATTTAGACAGGAGATGAACATACAACAGTTATGATTCCCAGTATATTAACCAATAAACCTTGTACATAATATACCAATCATAATGCTTTCAGTATATAAATCCATCACAATCATCAAAATAGTATCAACTCATCTCAAAACCCTTCCTTCTAGTTTAACATCTCATTTCTATCATGCTTCATCATCTGAATTCTCAAAACAGCACAACACATCATTACAATACCAAGTCAAATTGATCAAAATTAACTCCATAACTCAAGTAATGCTCATGATCATTATGCTTACTTATTTTGACTTCAAACTACTCATAGCAACCTCTCCACTAATGGAAATTATACCACAAAGGATCAAAAGGACTTTATTGGCTTGTAATGTGGGCTAAGGTTATGGTAGGGAATTTTTTTTTGGATAGAGTGACTAATTCGAGAGCACCAATGAGTTCTACCACTTATTTAGAGGACTTAAACAATTAGAATCACAATCCCAAGTGAGAGAAATAATGCCCCTATTATTACACAAAATGAAATAGCAAAAACAAAAAGAAAACCCTTATCTCATTTTTTTTTCGACTTATTTTGGGCATACAATTGCCACACATTTTTTTTTCGACGTATATCTCCTTTCCATTTTTTTCAGTTTTTTTTCTTTTTTTTTTGTTTTTCTTTTGATTTTCTCGATTTTTTTTCTTTTTCTTTTTCCTTCTTTCTTTTTTTCGATTTTTTTTCCTTTTTTTTACGCACGCCAAAATAAAAAGAAATGAGATACTAGCTACATTCCCATAGTAGAGCGAAACAAAAATCATAAACAAACCCAAAACAAATCTTAAACAAACCCGAAACGGGAGCACACCCCCCCAAACTTAAGGACAGACATTGTCCTCAATGTCGAAAGACCGAACTCACATAGGTGCTCACGATGAGGGTCAAGAAAAAGAGAATAAAGGATAAGAAGGCTAAAAAGATAGGTAAAGTAAGAAACAAAGCTAAGGCTCAAAATAGGGTGCAAAGGTTAATTAAAATTGAAAGAAACAATAAAGGCTCAAAATGAAACAATAATGGCCTAAATCATATCCAAAGTGGTATAAAACACATTTCGCCTCAAAGCAACTACAAGCAATCGAAGGTAAGCACTCGCACTTGCAAAACCAAGACATGAAACCAATAAAGAGCAATCGACCAAGCAAGGTAATGAAGTTTTCGAAACAAACATTTTCATTCCACGAGATCAGATGGAAAGCACGTCAAGAATTAAAATATTAAACCTAAGGAACAATCGAGAGATGAGAATCAACAAATCAACAATTAAATCCATGAACAACAAAGAAACAGGAGAAATCATCATTGAAGTAAAGCTGAGCAGCAAGGATCAAAAACCCAACAAACAAGAGACACGAAAAAGTAGAGAATATAGGAAACATGGGTCTACCAAAATATTCACAACAAAACACCAACCAACAATACCAACATCACCAAAGTATTAAGTGAAGTAATTAGGTACAGACCCAACTGAAAATATAACAAAGTGCAACAAAATAAACCAAGTTTAAAGAGGATCAGGGTGGAAGGATAAACCACAAGCAGTTATTTTCCGGTTGGAGGGATTCCCATTGTTCGTCCTCTTCTTGGTGGTGGAGGTAGGTGCTGTAGCTGGCTCAGAAGTTGCTGCAGCATCAGTGTCAGCAGCAGGGGTTGCTGAAGTGGATCGTGAGCAGGGGAGGTAACCTTTTTCTTCCCTTTCTTTAGAACAGTAGCAGCAGTTGCTACAGCATCCTTTGCAGCAACAGGGGTAGCAGTGGGTGCGTCCTGGCACACAACTCTCCAAAACACCCTCTCAGTCCAAGTGATTTTGCACGTCTTCCATCGTCTCGTTGACTTGCTACCCCCCAAACTTGGTTGTACAATAGTCCTGAAACTCACAACACTATTGCAAAAAAGATTAATCATTTTAGCTTCATTTTTTTTTCCTTTTTTTTCCTTTTTTTTATTTTTTTATCATTAAACTCACAACTTAAGCAAGAACAAGGAAGCATGAAGTTAAACTAGGCATAAATTTAAAAGGCAATAAAGGAAACTAAGCTATGTACAATCAAACAATCATGAACCATCCAACAGAGTGGATAATCCATGAGTACCTCATACTCAAGTATCAAGAAGGGTAGTGTTGGCCTTCTCCATGCTGAAGGCTCCACCAAATTCTTGCTCAACCTTATCATAAAACAACAACCTCAGCTCATCAAATTCATTCAGCTGCAGCATCCTATCCGTCCAAACTTCCTTCAAGTTCATATTCAGTTGCTGCAGCACAGAGATCAGCACTGCTTCATGTTCAGCTCCCAATTTAGAAGAAAGATAACCGGAAGAGTGTCCAACTCCCCAAAGTAGACATATTTGAGATGGGAAGGTAACTATTTCAGCTCTGATTTTGGTGGAGATATAACAGATGGCTCGAGGACCTTGAACTCCCTTTCATTGAGCTGGAATGGCTCAAAAACAATTTTGTTGCAATTTTCAATCTGCTCCAGTTCTGATGCTTCAGCACAATCTTCAGCATGCTCAATCTGCTCACAATCTTCTAGCTTTGCCTCTTCCATAAGTGCATCAAGCACATCAATCATCGAAAACCCTTCTTCACCATTAGGGAACTTCTGGTATTGATCATCTTCTTTATGTTTTTCAACCTTTGAGGGAAAGGTGGTAGAGGTATATATTTCCGAGCAGCTAGCAACTTGCTCTTTCAGTGCTGCAGCATCAGCAACAACTTCGTTCTTTCCTTCCACCTTTTCATCTTCACATTCAGCATGTTTTTCCTCCATTTGGATTGAAGAGGGCTCAGCTTCATCCATATTTGCAAGTGTAACCTCTTCAAACACCTTTCCACTCTTCAATGTCATAGCCTTGAAATGTTCTTCATCTTCTCTTGGGTTCACCATGTCACTAGATATATCCTCTTGTGGCCAATTTCTCAACTCGATGGTCAGCTGTCCCATCTGAATTTCCAAATTCCGTAAAGTAGCAGCTTGGCTCTGAAGAGTAGCAGCTTGATTTTGAAGAATTGCCTCTTGGCTTTGTGCACTATCTTCAATTCGCACTAAATACTCCCTCAGCATTGCCTCAAGTGAGCTGTCTTGCTGCAGTTGCATGTGTTGTTGTTGTGTTTGTTGCTGATAAAGCATCTGTTCAAGCTGCGGATTATGATAACTAGGTAGGGTGATATGGCTCTGTTGTTGCTGACTGAACCCTGCTGCAGCATGTGGCGCAGCCCAAGAGAAATTTGGGTGTTGTTGCCATCCCGGGTTGTATGTGGTTGAATATGGGTTATGTATGTTGTCCCATTCATGTACCGCACAATTCATCGAGTCAGGATTGAATTGGCAATCATAAAATAGATGCTCTCCCTCGCAATAAACACAAGACACAGCCTGAGGTAGTTGCAGCATAGCACCAGCATACATACTTTCCTTCTTCGTGCTCTTTGCCTTCTACGGTTCCTTCGAAAGGTTCTTTCAATTTCTGATTCAAACAGCAGCAGCACCTAAATAAAATTAGCAGCACGTATTACTCTTTTATATATATATATAAATGCAATAAAATAAAATTAATAAACCAAGCGAATTGAATAGCAACAACTTAATTACCTTCCCCGGCAACGGCGCCAAAAAACTTGTTCGCGTGTGTGAAACACACTAGTGCAAGAACACACTATCACAAGTAATATAAAACGGAGTATTCTCCGAGTATCGATTCCACAGGAAAGGGGTAAAGGTGCACAAACACTCAACTCGGTTTAATTGATGAGGGAAAATGATTTGGTTTGTTTAATTATCCTAGGCATGAATTAACAAGGACTTGACAATAAACATAGAACAGGGGATGACCATAAAACAGGGGAAAAATGGGAAAAACTGGATCGGACAATTTATTTTTAATCAACGATAAAAATAACCTAGGCTATGGAATCACTTGCTACAGATAATATGCTGCAGCATCGTAAACAGCACAGAGTAAAGTTGCTGTCAATTATGGTTCTCAACTAGATTTTCCAAAATATGTGAGATAGTCTTTTCTAAATCAATTAACATATTCCTATGCCCAATTCAATTTAGATTCAGCACCAATTATCACTCTCCTGGGCATTTTTACAAACACAAAACCACTTATTCCTATGCATGAAGTGTGCAATATTTGGGGTTTCTACTCTTAGCCTCAATTTTTCCAAATCTAAGCTAAGCATGAATCACAAACATTCAAGCTCCCACAAGAGTTGTAATTTTAAGAATTAAACCACCAAAATATTCAAAACTCCATTCCATTCACAATGCATAACAATCCATTCAACTCAAGCAAGTTCATCCATAGCCATGGTCAACTAAATTAGCTCATATTTACAAGGGTAGGAGCTAGATTCATGTTTTGAAAGTTGGAATTCATACTTAAAAATAAGAAATAAAAGATAGAGAAGACAAGAAGAAGAATCCCCCTTCTATTAGCTTCAACAAGGAACGATTCCTCAGCCCCAAGCTAGCCTCTCGTTGGCGGTTGAGCTGCAGCTCGTTATTCTTCCTCTGTCGCAGGCGCTTCCTGTTCCCAGCTGAAAATCCTTCTCCAGCTGAGCTCCCAGCTCTGAAATGTATGGCGATGATTTTCTAGGTGAGCTCCCCTTTCCTTTGATTTTTCTTCCAGCTGCACTCCTTCTTCCTCAGCTGATTTCTTCTTCTCCCCAGCTGGTTCCTCTCTCTCTCTCTACGAAGTGTGTTTCCAAAATGAATCCCCCAGTTGTTCTTCTTCTCCCCCCAGCTGTGCTCCCCTCTCTCTCTACGATTTGGGAGAGATGAAGTGAAAAGAAAAATGGGGGGGCTCTTCTTCTCTCTTCCAAAGGTAGTATTTATACCTCCCCCAAATTTTAGGTTTCCCCTTTTGGCAACATTCCCAAATTGTCCTTGGAGAAAATGGGTGAAAATCTGCTTTTTTCGCGAGTCCAGATCAGCAGAAATAGATTTTTCCACGTCATCCCGCAGCTTTGACTAAAGTTGACTGGGAGCTAACTCAGCTCGGCATGCTACAGCATCTGTTTCCTTTGCTCCAGCGCAGGCTTCAAAACATGGTAATTTCCTGCACGGCAATTTCACTCCAAATCCTCAAAAAATATCGTTATTTGCTCCAAAACACGAGATAAACATAAAAAGACTCGAACAACTGAATACAAGACTAAAACAACATTTATTTGATTAAACATAGACGAAAGACTCTCCAAAACGAACTAAAATCAACAGAATATAACTCTTTTTCAAGAGTTATCAACATTATGATTTCATTATTTTGTGGTTTAGATAAGATTTATACGCTAAATTTCATTGATGTGGGCTGGTAACTTTCAGCGTTTGATTTACTGTATTTTTTTTTTTTAGAATGAAACTTAAATAAACCAAATCTATGGACAAAGCATTCTTAAGATAAGACAGCCGTGTGTAGTTTGATGAAATCTTCATAAGAAATTATATCGAGTTTCATTACATTATAGAAGGTGTGCAACAAGCTAACTATTTGTCTAATTCAAATTTAAAAGAAATAATACATAAATAAGTCTTGATAAGTTTGTTTCACAAATTGAAGATAATTCTGTATTCGTCTCTCTGAGTTTGCTGACTGAGTATGGTGAAAGTTCATACATACCAAACTAGAATATATAAAAGGTGGCATAGATACGAGGCAAGAGCATGTGGAGGCGTAGATCGGCATGCGCGGCAGCAGCAACATGCCGAGTGGCTGTGAACGGCGGCGGCGGCTGGGGACAACGGCAGCGAAATCGGGCGGTGGGTCGGCAGCGAAATCTTGTAAAAGCTCTATATATACCTTTAATAAAATCACATCATTCAAGCCAAATATTATAATTTTCTCCATGAATTATTATGCAGAAATGCAAAGGGTTGCAGTTACAGATACATTTGATGCAAGCATCAATTGCTTCAAACAAGCTTATAGATTTGCATGATACGGAAGCATGCCTGCTTGCTTGCTGCTTATTCACACAGACACATAATCAGAATGGTGCATGCATGGAGAAGAATTAATATCATCATTGATCAGCGTTCAAGGGGTTGATACTCCAACTCCAACAGAGAGAAAGACGAAGATACTCGACACAAGATTCCCAACGACTCCCAGGACTGGGGAGAAGATGAGGTTGAAAAGCACGGGAACGGCCTCGAGGACCCCGGTGGTGGTCGTTAGGGCTGAGCAAACTGTTTGTTGGACCGGAAGCTGAACCACAAGTTTGCAGGGAATCAGAACGCCCCCGATCACGGGCAATGGCTGCGCTAGGTTTTTAACGGTAATGTTAAAGAACCCGTTCACACCGGTGACGGTGGCACCCAGCTGGTTTGTGCAGTTCAGACTCACTATCACCCCCGGAATCCCCGGCCCCACCGGAAGCCCTGGCCCGGTCGGGCAGGTTAGATTGCCGACTACGATTACGGAATTTAGTGGTGGTATTACTGATGTTAGTGGTGGTAGCAGTGGTGTTAGTGGCAGCTGTATTGGTGGTAGTTGTGGTGGTAGTGGTGGCAGCTGTATTGGTAGTAGGGCGCGGGTGAGAGGATTTGCGGCGGCGAAGAGGATCAGAGCCACCACAGCAAAAGCGGAAGCTTGGTTGTAACCCATTTCGATTGCAAGTAACAAAAACTATTTTGTTATGCTTTGGATTTGATTTGATGCGTTGCAATGCATAACAATTCTGATCAAGACCACTATTTATAGTTATTTTATTGAAGTATAGAATGTATGAAAGTAGGTATAGGGCTTAGGATTTGGCTGTGGAAGTCAAATTCTTTCTACTTTATTATTTTGGAAAATTATGAATTTTCAGTCAACTTTCAGATTTACACCAATTTTTTTTCTCTGTAAGGAAATCTTTTCCAACTTTTTAATATTCCAGAATTTTATATTACTGTTTACTTTTATTAATTAAAATTATCTTATGTGATTGATGAGATTAAAAATATGTTGAGTCACATATTGTAAAAATACAAATTATAGTTATGAATCAAACAATTTTGATAATGTGTGACTCAACGCATTTTGAATCTCGTCAATCACTAAAGATATTTTTAACTAATAAAAATAACATCGGGTATAATTTCCCAACAAAAAGAAATTGGGATAAATTTCGGAATTCACTGATACATTAATTGCAGCATAATTTTCCCTTACTTTTTTATATGTAGATGGTCGATTAGGGGTATAATTCATACTTATATACAGGTTAATATTTGAGGCCACTATTAATAAATTATAAAACTCAGTGAATTTGAATCAAGGATGGCAAAATTATATATTTCGAAAAAATAAAATAGTTACAATACAAAGAAATGTAAGTGTGGTTTGAATATTATATAGCACTTGCGGATTATACTGTATAATTATTATATTATCGATATATATGACCTCCCAAAGTGTAACACTTAAACTAATTTTGGTTTTTAAAGAAAATCAAATTGCTTATAAGTATGTGAAATATTTGTTACATAAAAATGGTGGTTTTTAATTAATTTTTCTGATAACAAAGTTTTTTCTAACATATCATGCATGTAGAACAATAATGGTGAATAATTATGTGTAACTTATTTAAATCTCAACTTAGTTAATTGTGGAGGGTTTTGTCAAAACTTATATCAGATTGGGAATACATTACTTATTCCCCTCAGAAAATTTATATATACCTATTTTATTTCAATAATGGTGATTAATAACCTCAATCTCATTTTGTTAATTGTGAAGCGTTTAGTCAAACTTATTAAAAATAATGCTATTATAGTGAATGGAAACAGTGCTCCTATATATGTCTTAAATTTGACAATTTTTTACTATGCATCCTTCTAGCTAATTAAAGGAATTATGATTTATTTATTTTGTGGTTCACATAAAATTCATGCCCTAATTTTATGTGGCCTGGTAACTTTCAGTGCAATTTACAGTTTTTTTATTAATTAATCATATATGTTTATTTCAGAATGAGATATAAATAAACTAAATCTGTTGGCAAAACAATTTTATGAAACAGTGTATTTTATGAAATCTTTTCAAGAAATTATAACTAGTTACATTACATAGGTGTCTAACAAGTTAATTATTTATTCCCTATTTGGAACTACACTGATTCAACGCTTTAAATAATACACAAAAGAAATAATACTTAAAAGTGGAAGTATTTTTGAAATATTCAAATTTATAAAACACATTGATCATGAAAATATCCGCTTCTTCTTATAACACATCAAAAGAAAATTTAAAAGTACAATATTTTATATGAGAATTTGTTTTAAGAGAAAACCGATGCAATTATGGTATTATGATGATGAGATCGTTACCAAAAAATTATATTTAATGAACTTATAAGAAAAATATTAATAAGACCAATAAAAATAAATTAAAAATGTTTCTTGATAGGAATCGGCAATTAAATAAGAGGTAGGAATCGGGTCAGTTTCGGTATTGAAGCATAAAAAATTGCGATATGGACTTTTAATTTGATAATTTAATAGCTTCACTAAATGTTGAAAGGCACGAGGATCTTTATTTCTCCAAACTAATAAATTACCGAATGACTCATTAATAAAGTGGTTAATTAACCCTTGATCTCATAAATGGTTTCTAAAATTGTCACTTTAGTTTTATAAATTGATTTTAGTAGTTGTATCGCGAAAAACTGCTCTAATTCACTGAGGCTGCACAAATAATATTTCAATATATAAATTAATTAAGGGGATTTTGAGTTTTTGTTCTAAATTGCAACAAAAATGCAACCATGATTTCTAACAAACATAGGAATTTTATTTCAACATATTGCACCAATAAATTCAACAAGTTACAACCTTTTTGTCCAAGAAATTCAAATATATCATTTAACCATCGAACAATAAAATAAAATGAACAAAAACTCACAAAGTTCGGCAGCATAAATGGGCACAAAAAGGGAATTCATTCGCATACATTTATAAGTATAAATCAACAACAATAAGGACAAAATTAAACTATAAAAATAAATTATTCATCATGTTATCAACAAACCATCCAATAATTCGATACAAACCAACAAAATTTTCGCAAACATAGTTTCGAATGATAATGGGCAAAATAAGGAAGAAATCGGGCATATTATTCAAACCGAGACACAAATTGGACCGCATAAACTAGGGGTGTGCATGGTTTGGCCAAAACTGGCCGAACCGGCCGAACCAAATTAATTTGGCCGATTTGGCTGGTTTGAAAAAAATGATTGGCCGGGCTGGTTTGAAAAATCTCAAACCGGATGATTTGGTTTGGCCGACGGTTTGAAGAATGAAACCGGCCGTTTCGGCCGGACCGGCCGTATAAATAATATAATTTTAAATATAATAATGATAATAAAATATTATTTGATAGAAAGCTAAAATATCAATTATATTGATATATATTCTCGATGCTTATACTCTTTCGAATTGTAACCCTATAAATCAACTTATATATAATTGTTTCTTGCAATCATAATATTATTTATTTATTACTTATCTCATATTTATAATTAATGACGAGCGATACATATTTATATTAGTTTTATTTTGTGTATTATTCTTTTATTAATTTCTAATAATAAAATTGATACATGTTTCATTTTTTGTAATATTTTTAGTTGAATAATCTTCAAACCGTTTAAACCAGCCGAACCAAACCGCTTTAATATGGTTTGGCCGGTTTGATTTGAAATAATTATTTGGCTGGTTTGGTTTGTGAAAATTTCAAACCGTACCTATTGGTTTGGTCCGTACTTTGCCCCTTAAACCGGCCAAACCGGACCGTGCACACCCCTAGCATAAACTACAAAATTTAGCAAAATATGGTATTTACCTGGTTTTGGTGCGCTATTGA
>JAPKLW010007261.1:0-15451 GCA_026898455.1 Plectranthus barbatus
CAATTCTAGGTTTCCACTTTTAGCAACATTCCCAAATTGTCCTTGGGAAAAAATAGGTGAATTTCTGCTATTTTCGCACACCCAGCTCAGCAAAATTAACTTTATCCACGTCATTCCCGAAATTTGACCAAGTTGACTAGGACTGGGTCAGCTCAACCTTGCTTCAGCATCTTCTTCCTTTGCTCCAGCATAGACTTCGAAAATAAGGCAATTTCCTGCACGGCAACTCACTCCAAATCCTCCAAAAACAACGTTATTTACTCCAAAACACGAATTAAACATGAAAGGACTCGAACAACCAAATACCAGACTAAAACAACACTTATTCGGGTAAATAAAGACTAAAGACTCTCTAAAACGAACTAAAATAGAAGAGAATATAACTCTTTTCAAGAGTTATCAGTCTCCCACTCTGGGATTCTGATCCTCACAGGCTTTTGCCAACCACCTGAGTTCTGGGAAGAGCTGCAAACATCCAACCACCGGGAAGAAGGCTGCGGGATGTCGTCCTCACTTCAACCTGAAGACTAAGCGTACAAGGAGTTCTTAGGCGAGTGACCACAGCAGGCCGAAGGACGGAGTGCCGACGAGTTGTGTATAGATCGTAAGGAGACTTGTATTTTACTTAGTGATTATCCAGACCAAGTGTCTGAAGAGTGGATGTAGTATTTTTAGATCCGAACCAATATAAAATACCCTATGTTCTTTAATGCTTTCATTTATGTTTATGTCTTTATTTAGTTTCGCAAAACTGACTTTTAAACCTTCAATACTTGTCCAAGTATTGAAGTGTATATACTGTGAAACTTACTTAATAACGCCAGACCTAAGCTTAACGGCTTTCAAGTACCCTAAACTAAGTTACTGTCAGTTTTGGAGAACAAGTGCAATTCATATTTTTACTTTCGCTGCATATTACGTTATCTGATTTGGGGACCAACTGTCTCCCGATTACACCAATCCACAATTTTTGAATCACATCTGTAAATTAAACAAAGCTCTTTATGGTCTTAAGCAAGCTCCTCGGGTTTGGTTCCAGCGCCTAAGCTCTTATCTTCTTCGCATGGGTTTTATCTGCAGCAAGGTTGATACTTCCTTGTTCATCTACATTCATGATGCCATGATTATATTTCTCTGGGTTTATGTTGATGATATTATATTAACTGGAAATGATTACTCTTTCATCTCATAGTTTATTCGCAACATGAATCAGGAATTCTCTACCAAAGATCTTGACAAACTAACTAACTTTCTCAGCTTCGAAGTCACCTATACAAATGATGGCTTATTCCTTTCACAAGCGAAGTATGCACGGAACATTCTTGCTCGCACAGATCTCCTGGATTCTAAACCGGTCTCCACTCCTCTCGCCGTCGAACAGGTTCTCACAACTACCGATGTTCCCTTTCAAGACATTACTTTATACCGCTCTCTTGTAGGTGCTCTTCAATACCTTACCATCACTTGCCTGGACCTCTCCTTTGCTGTTAATATGGCCAGTCAGTTCCTACAAGATCCAACTGAAGAACATTATCAAACGGTGAAACGTATTTTGCGGTATATTAAAAGGACTCTCTCTCATGATTTGAAAATCTGTCGTTGTTTATCATGTGATTTGATCGCATATTCGATGCAGATTGGGCATGTTGCCCAGAAACTCGTCGTTCAACCTACGACTATGCTATCTTCTTAGCTGGAAACTTAGTTTCTTGGAGTGCAAAGAAGCAGCCTACAGTTTCACGACCCACTTGTGAATCGGAATACCGCGCACTTACCAACACAGCTATGAAAGTCATTTGGCTTGCCAATCTACTTAATGAGCTGCGTGTTGCTCTAGTTCGGCCGCCACATCTTTTTTGTGACAACAAGAGTGCTCTTTTTCTCAGTCAAAATCAAGTTTCTTCCAAACGCGCCAAACATCTTGACTGCTATTTCGTCTGAGAACTTGTGCATGCCAGGAAGATTGTTACGGAATATATCTCCTCTTCCCACCAAATTGCCGATATATTCACAAAGGGCTTGCCTCGTCCATTTTTTGAATTCTTTTATCGCAAGCTTCGAGTTGTCAAATTCCCGAACTTTTGCTTGAGGAGGATATTGAATGAGATATCAAGATAAAAGATAGATAGATATGCATGCATATATTTTAGGGTTTTAGATATGTTTTAGATATTCTCATCTTTCGTATATATCTTAGATTTATCCTAACTACTCTTCTAGGATTATATATTTGGTACTCTATAAATATATTGAATAATACTTCACAATTCAAGGCAAATATCATAATTCTATCAGTAACCCCTACAATAAATTTCTGAATTCGTCATACATGTATACATTCGCAATTTTTATATACACGTAGTAAAAAATGGAGAAAAATGTCTTGATATATACCCTTTAATTTAGTGAAGATCAACAAACATAATTTATAGTATCAATCAACTAATTCTAGTAGTACATATTATTCTTGTATTTACACAACTCAGAGTGCCTCTCAATTATCTGAGTTTGCTCTGCAAAAGATTGATAGAAATAGTTTTCATTTTTAATATCTCAATAATTTTAGATATAAATAAGTATGCTTACGCTAACTAACAGTAACAGCACATCATAATTATTTATAATAAAATATACTTGCATAGCCATTGACGCTAATCTGTTGCGTTTCGTCGATATCCCAGAGGATCTGGGAGATACGTATGCATGGAAGATACGCATATATTGTGTGATATTATGCAATATTTTGTTTCCTAATTTTAAGGCTCATATTTCTAGGTTTTATTTTTAGGGTTTTGTACATGTAATAGTATATATATCTCCCCGCCGTGTACATTATTCGTTGGATGAGTTACATGAATATACTTCTCGCCATTTTTATCATGGTACCAGAGCGGTCGATCGTCTAAAACAAAACACTGCTTTCGCACTCCCTCACGACTCCCCTAACCCTCCTCGTCTTCATGGCGGCGAAAGGCGCAGACAAAGTAGGGCTCGCTAATGATGTAATGTTGCCCTATTACATCGGACCTTCCGACAACCCCAGTCACGTCTATGTCACCAACATTCTCAATGACGGCAACTACGAAGATTGGTTAGAGGAGATGAGTAACTGTTTACTTGCAAAGAATAAGTTCGGATTTGTAGATGGAACGATGTCGATGCCTGATGAAAGTTCCGCAGATCTGCTCGTATAAAAACGATGCAATGCCATGGTGAAAGGTTGGCTCATCGTTGCCATGGATAAAGAGATCAGAAACAGCGTCAAACACACGAAGACGGCGCGAGAGATATGGAAAGATTTAGAAGAAAGGTTTGGAAAGGAGAGTGCTCCTAAGGCGTATGAATTAAAACGAAACCTTACCTTGACTCGACAAGAAAAGATGTCTGTCTCAGCATACTACACTAAGATAAAAGGATTGTGGGACGAAATTGATGCTATTTCCTCAATGCCAAAATGTTCATGTGGCCTGTGCACATGTAATATGCCTAAGTTGTTCGCAGAGAAGGTCGAGAGAGAATGCGTATACGAGTTTCTGATGGGCCTTGATGATACCTTCAACACTATTCGGAGTCAAGTCTTGAGTATGAAACCACTGCCGAGCCTTGGAGCTGCTTATCATCTCGTAGCCGAAGATGAAAGGCAGCAAATAATTGCAACGAGTAGAAGTCCTACTATCGATGGAGCAGCGTTCCAAGTGCAAAGGCAAGAAGGAAGAGAGGGAGGCCCCACCCGGCGCAACATCAACAAGGATAAAACGCCACCTCAGTGTGGAAACTGTGGAAAGATGTGGCACACGATCGAGAACTGCTACGAGATCGTGGGATATCCTGAGAATCACAGAGTAGGAAAGCCATGGAGGAAACCAGCCAAGAAGCAGACCTTCACTCACCGAGCGGCTCATGTTGACGCTGATTCCCCTATCGATCCTAGCGCCGTACAGGGTTTCACTTCGGAGCAACTCACACATCTGTGAGACTTCCTTGCACATGGTGGTGATAGCAGTTCAGGCACCAATCCCGCAGTCAACATGGAAGGTAACATCGATATGCATATGCCATGGATAATTGACATGGGTGCTACTGAGCACATATGTTGTCACGAAGAAATGTTTGAGTCTCTTACAGTAAATAATGGAGGTATTCCTGTCAAAGTCCCTAATGGCGAGAAAGTGCCTGTTGCTGGGGTCGGAAATATCAGGCTGGCGAATGGCATGAGATTGGAACGAGTGCTTTTTGTTCCGAGTTTCCAGTGCAATCTTATTTCTGCAAGCCGCTTAACAAGGGAGCTCAATTGCACACTAACCTTCCTTTCGAATTTTTGTGTTATACAGGACTCCGTCTCGAAGAGCCAGATTGGAGCGGGTGAGCAACGTGGTGGTCTATATCTCATGAAACCGGCTGGCAATACTCGAGAAGTTTTCTCTGTAGAGGTCGACAATGACACATGGCATAGAAGACTTGGGCATGCTTCCCGGATAAAGATACAAGGTTTATGTGAGATGCCACATAATATTTGTGATATTTGTATGAGAGCAAAACAAACCAGATTACCTTTTCCTTCTAGTAGCATTCGAACAAATAACTGTTTTGAATTACTTCATTGTGATATTTGGGGTGCTTATAAAACTTCTTCGTTTACTGGAGCACATTACTTCCTCACTATTGTAGATGACTTCAGTAGGGGTGTGTGGGTATATCTTATGAGATTTAAGTCTAAAACTAGCAAATATCTGAAGCTTTTCTGCAACATGGTTAGAACCCAATTTGGCCAAATTGTTAAGCGCATTAGAGCGGACAATGGGGGGAGTTTCAATCTCGTGAAATGTTGGATTATTATGGTGAACATGGAATGTTACTTGAGACCTCGTGTCCTCACACGCCTCAACAGAATGGGGTAGTCGAGCGATGCCATGTCAACATGACCAAAATCAACTCCACACTCAAGTAATGCTTATGATCATAATGCTTACTTATTTTGACTCCGAACTACTCATAATAACCTCTCCACTAATGGAGTTCATATCACAAGGGATCATTAGGACTTTATTAGCTTGTAATATGGGCTAGGGTTAAGGTGAGAAAATTTTTGGATAGAGTGACTAATTCGAGAGCACCAATGAGTTTGACTACTTATTTAGAGGACTTAATCAATTAGAACCACAATCACAAGTAAGAAGAAAAGTGGCCCTATTATTACACAAAATGAATTGACAAAAATAAAAAGAAAAACAAAAATTTCACCCTTTATTTTCACTCTCTTTTTTTTCTTTTCTTCTTTTTTTTTTCGAATTTCTCTCGATTTTTCCTCTCTCTCTTTTTTTTTGTCGAGATTTTCTCATTCTCGTTGTTGTTTTTTTCTTCTTTTTTTTCGATTTATTCTACGCAAACTACATTGCACGGAAATGGAAATTCAAATACAACGAAATGAAATACAAACTAGAAAATAAAACAACCCGAAACGGGCGCACACCCCCCCAAACTTAAGGCCAGACATTGTCCCCAATGTCAAAAAGGCCGAACTCATATAAGTGCTCACGAAGAGGGTAAAAATGAAAGATAAACGGCTTAAACAGATGGGAACACAAGCGAAATAAGGCTAAGGCACAAATTAGGGTGCAAAGGTGAAATGAAAATGCAAGGAATAATGAAGGCACAAAATTAAACAACGAAGGCCTAAATCTCATCCCAAGTGATATAAAAACACATTTCGCCTCAAGGAAACCACAAGCAGCCAAAGGTAAACATTCACACATACAAAACTGAGACATGAAGCTAATAAAGGCAAACAACAAGGCAAGGGAATGAAGTTTTCAAAAACACAAATTTTCAGTTCACGAGATAAGATGGGAAGCACGTCAAGAAATAATAAGTTAAACCTAAGGAACACTCCAGAGATGAGCATTAACTAATCGAATGATGAATCCAACGTGCAAGAAATGGAAGAAGTCATCATCGAAGCAAGAGAAGAGCAGCGCGACATAGAAACCAACAAGATGCGACACAGCAAGAAGTAAAACCGGAAAAGTATAAACAACTAACACCACGATAACCAAACAACAAAACCACGAACACCATCACGAGTATTAAGTATTAAGTACAGACCCAAATATAAATAGTATCAAAATAAGTCATTGTTTAGAAGGATGAGTGGAGGGTGAACCATGGGAAGTCAAAACTGGGCGGCCGGCAGTAGTTCGGAGATCTTGGCAGTGAGCGTTTGGAGAAGCTGCTCATGTGTGCTACACAAAACCCGAACAGCCTGGAGTTCCTCTCGAATAGCACGGAGCTCCGTGGAAGTGGAATCAGCAGCAGCGGCAGAGGTAGATGGAGATGCAGGAGGACGGCCGGAACCAGGAGGCTTCGGTGTTGCTGTAGCATCCTTAGCAGCATGGCGCTTTTGCAGACGGGCAATGTTGATATCGGTCGCGCCCAAATCTTGAGCCTCGGAATCCAGCATGGGCACACCAGCACGCTGACAAACCTGCGTAATCAGAGAAGGAAAAAATAGGGGGCCAGAAATAACTTTAGCACCACAAGCGAGAATGGAGTAGATGATCAGTGGAGCCACATTCACGGGCTCAGACTTCAGCAAGGCAGCAACCACAATCACGCGATCCTTCATGGCCAATGTGTCATGAGTAGTAGGCAGGATGCGACTCTTGAGAAAATGCATCCAGATGTGGGCATCCCCAGTCAGAAACTTGCTGAAAATGTGGCCAGCAGCACCCGTCGGAATAGACCAAGAAACACCAGGTTTGGCCGCAACAGCGAGAGCTTCCTTCAGCAGCTCAACAGGCGGATTTAGCAACTTCCTGAAGAAATCCCGGGAGCCACAATGAGCGAGGTGATAGACGGCATATATGTCTTCAGCATCCAACCATACCAAGACACCCCGAACCAGGGATTCCACCACACCCTCTTTGTCGCGGATCAAATTAGCGTAGAATTCGCGCACAACATCAATTACAGGCGCAGGCTGAGATCGAGCGAAATCCTCCCAACCTTGGAATATGATGACAGATTCCACAAAATCTGGTAACTGATCGGAGTCTACATCAAAACCCTTCTCCAAAACCAGTTGTTTATCCATGAAAGCCTCCCAGCGTCGGGCAGAGGTGTGCGGGGCTTGGCGAGGGATGGTAGCAAACTCTTCCAGAGTCAGAACAGGAGGATCGGCAGCCAGCTTCCGCTTCTTGCGGGACACCTGCTTCTTAGCCACTTTTTTGAGTCGCCGCTTTGGTAGAGGTGCTGCAGCAGCAAACGCAGCAGCAGGATTGGATTTAGCGGGTGGAGCATCTTCGGCAGGCGTGGCTACAGAGGTTGCTGCAGCAGAGGTGGCAGCAACTGGGGCAGCGGTTGTTGTGGCTGGGGCAATATCAGGAAGAGCAGTGGCCTCATCAGGGGTAGGCACAGAGGTTGCTGTAGCAACAGGGGTAGCAACGGGAGTAGCTTCAGAGGATGTGGTCTCAGCAACCGGTGGTGGAGAATGCGGAGGGGATGCTGCAGCAGTGGGCACAGCATCTGGAGTAGAGTCGGAAGGAGGAACCTTTTCAGTAGTAGGTGGAGCAGAGGTAGAGGAAGCTGGGACATTTTCAGCAGTGGGAGGGGCATTGGATGGGACATCCACAGTAACAGGGGCAACTGTAGGTGGTTGCTCTTGGGTAGGTGGTGGAGTAGGAAGCTTGGTCCTTTTGGAAACGGAGGCACGGGTTTTCTTGGGAGTGGGTTTCTTAGTAGGGAGAATAGGTGGAGAGGATTGGAGCTGCACAAGGACGGAAGCAGCGGTGGCTCGAGTGATCCGAGTGCTGGCGGTGGAAGGGGACGAATGAGAAGTGGATGAGGGAGGGTTCCGGCTAGGTTGAGAGTCTGGGGTTTTGCCCTTGACTGAGCCAGGGTTTTTGCCCTTGCCCTTCTTTGGTACAGCAGATTTGGTGGGTTTCTTGGGAGCCATTTGCAGAGTACCTAAACATAATAATAGACATGAAGTAAGCGCGAGGTGACAACAGCCCAAAAGAGAAACACCCAACAAGCACAAAATAACATATAGAAAACCCAAGGCAAATTAACAACATCAGAGATAACCCAAAACCACGACTAACAGGCTGGAGCCTGCGTCAAATCGCATAACCCACAGCAAATCGCAAAATCCAACCCAGACCAACAGCAAATCCCACATCAAATTGCAAGTAGTAAACAACCCTCGCAAGAAAGTCGGTTCAGATAAAAGCTATTTCAGGGCACAACCAAGACATAACCAATGTTCGACTGCAAAGTAGGACTACGGAGCAACACACCTCCAAGTATATAAAAAAAATGCAATTAAGAGCAAGGAGAGAAAAGAGCATTTTGAACATACAAGGGCAGGAAGAACCAAGGAGATTTGCAGTCAGAATCGCACACAATAGGACAGAAAAACGAGAATTAGTGGCCCTAGGAACGACGACAGTTAATGCGGGCGAACCCAAAAATTAAGCCACACCAAGACTCGCAATTTCGCTCAAAGCAAATAGTAACCCAACACAAATAACCTACTAAATCGCACAAAGCAAGACACCCATGTTGTAGCAAGCGCCGAAAGGAGAAGGGGAAGGAGTTTACCTGAACGACGGCGTCGGTGAACGAACGGAGACAGCGACTGAGGGAGATGGTGAAAACCGCGTGCGAGAGAGAAGTGAATTGTGGTGAAAGTTGTGTGGTGAAAAACCAATCCCCCCTTTTTATTTAAGAGTTACTTTTTGAATAAAGAAATGAAAGAAACCGTTCGACTTCCCCCCCAAATTTTTTTTATTATAATTTACTTTTTTTTATATATTATATTTAAACTTGATTGTTTATACTGAAGAAAGTAAAAGTGCAGTAGCCCAAAAGATATAAGGGCTTAAGGCTACGATAATGAATTTGAATGCTTTTTTTTTTATGAAATAAAATACCTGATACTAGTGGGTGCTACACTTGCGGTAATATCACAATCAGCGATCCTGCCCTCCTTCTTCAGGTTTATGCAACCTTCTTTCTCCCCCCAACTTGAGGTGAACATGCTCCAACGTAGCTTACCTTCATCAACACTTATTAGCACAGCTCCCAGCAACACTCGTAAGACACAACACAAACATAGGGTAAAACATTAAATCCTAAAAAGGGTAAAGAAATTAACTGGACAACATAAACTATTAAGCTAGGCAAAAATTTAAAGGAAGCAATTAAAGTATGTACAAAGAAACCATGGCCTGCTGAAGCAGACCATGGATACCTCATGCTCCAGCATCAGGCAGAGCAGTGGCACCTCGCTCTCAATTGAGCGTACCACTAAAGTATTCTTTGACTCGATGTCCATTGACCCTGAATGTGCGGCCAGATTTCTCCTCCTTGAGATCAACAACTCCAAATGGGTACACCTTAGCAATAGTGAAGGGACCAGACCACCGAGACTTAAGCTTTCCGGGGAAAAGCTTCAACCTTGAATTAAAAAGTAGGACTTGCTGCCCCTCTTTCAAGGTTCGAGGTGCAATTCTCTTGTCATGCCAATGCTTAGTCTTCTCTTTGTAAATCTTGGCATTCTCGCAAGAAAACAACCGGAACACCTCGAGCTCATTCAGCTGCAAGAATCGTGCTTTGCCGGCTTCATTCAAGTTCAAATTCAGCTTCTTCAATGCCCAAAAAGCCTTGTGTTCGGGCTCCAATGGTAGGTGGCAGGCCTTACCGAAAACCAATCGATAGGGCGACATTCCCAACGGAGTTTTAAAGGCTGTCCTGTAAGCCCAAAGAGCGTCGTCCAAGTGCTGGGACCAATCTTTCCTGCTAGTGTTAACCATTTTCTGCAAAATGCTCTTCAGTTCCCGATTTGACAATTCAGCAAGGCCATTTGTCTGTGGGTGGTATGCTGTAGCAACCTTATGCCTGATATTGTACTTGGCCAAAACTCCAGCTAGGCTTTTATTGATGAAATGAGAGCCCTCATCACTTATTAAAGCTCGTGGAGTTCCGAATCGAGTAAAAATCTGCTTATGCAAGAATTTAATGACTGTCTTTGCATCGTTGGTTGGACAAGCTAGAGCTTCGACCCACTTCGAGACATAATCCACCGCAACCAGAATATATAGGTTTCTGAACGAAGAAGGAAACGGCCCCATGAAGTCGATGCCCCAAACATCGAACAATTCCACTTCAAGAATATTATTGAGAGGCATCTCCTGTCGGGCACTCAAATTCCCAACCCGTTGGCACCTATCACATGCTTTAACAAACTCATGAGAATCTTTGAAAAGAGAAGGCCAGAAATAACCTGATTGTAAAACCTTGGCTGATGTTCGATGCCCTGCGAAATGCCCTCCATATGCTGCAGCATGGCAACTTGTTAAAATTGCGCGCTGCTCATACTCAGGAACACACCTTCGCATAACTCCATCAGACCCTAACTTGTAGAGAAATGGCTCATCCCAGAAATAATATTTTGTGTCATGGTAGAATCGCTTCAGCTGTTGCCCCTTCATCTCAGGGGGCTGAACTCCACAAGCCAAAAAGTTGGCAATGTCGGCATACCAAGGTGTTGGAGCCTCGGTAATACACATCAACATTTCATCTGGGAACCTCTCATTAATTGGAGAATTACTTTCGCTGCTTGGGACCCCTTCCAATCTGGATAAATGGTCAGCAACCTGATTTTCAGTCCCCTTTCTATCCTTGATTTCAAGGTCGAATTCTTGAAGTAAAAGCACCCAACGAATTAACCTCGGTTTGGCATCCTTCTTTTCCAGCAAATAGCGAATGGCTGAGTGGTCGGTATACACAATCACCTTTGCTCCGACCAAGTATGACCGGAACTTATCAAAGGCAAAAACTACAACAAGGAGTTCCTTCTCGGTTGTAGTGTAATTGAGCCGCGTGCTGTCCAACACCTTACTAGCATAGTAGATGGAGTGGAAAATCTTATTCTTTCTCTGCCCCAGCACAGCTCCAACATCATGGTTACTTGCATCACACATCACTTCGAATGGCAAGCTCCAGTCTGGGGCTTGTATAACTGGTGCGGTAACCAATGCCTTCTTCAAATGCTCAAAGGCAGCTATACATTCTGCCGAAAATTCAAACTTCCTGTCGTGCTCCAGCAAGGTGCAGAGGGGTTTAGCAATTTTGGAGAAGTCCTTTATAAATCGGCGATAAAACCCCGCATGCCCCAAGAAACTCCGAACTGCCTTGATTGAGGTAGGAGGTGGCATTTTCTCAATGACAGATACCTTGGCAATATCCACTTCAATTCCCTTAGTCGAAACCTTGTGTCCAAGAACAATCCCTTCTTGTACCATTAGGTGGCACTTTTCCCAATTCAAGACCAAGTTAGTTTCCTCACATCTCCGAAGAACTTGTTCCAAATTTCCGAGGCAATCTTCAAAACAGTCTCCCAGCACCGAGAAATCATCCATAAAGATCTCCAACGTGTTCTCCACCATCTCGGTGAAAATGGCCATCATGCACCGCTGGAAGGTTGCTGGGGCATTGCACAAGCCAAAGGGCATGCACCGGAAGGCGAAGGTACCATAGGGGCATGTGAACGTAGTCTTTTCTTGATCCTCCGGGGCAATGCTGATCTGGTGATAGCCCGAGTAGCCATCCAAGAAACAGTAGTAAGCCTTCCCAGCTAAACGATCCAACATTTGGTCTAAGAACGGCAATGGGAAATGGTCCTTCCTTGTAGCCTTGTTGAGCTTGCGATAGTCAATACAAATTCGCCACCCCGTGACTGTGCGGGTGGGTATTAGCTCATTCTTCTCATTAGCAACCACAGTCATTCCACCTTTCTTCGGCACGCATTGTACTGGGCTGACCCACTTACTATCAGAAATCGGATAAATTATCTTAGCATCAAGCCACTTAATGACCTCCTTTTTCACTACTTCCTTCATAATTGGATTCAATCTTCTTTGCCGCTCAATAGACCCAGAATACCCGTCTTCAATCAGAATTTTGTGAGTACATAATGTGGGGCTGATTCCCCGTATATCGGCAATCGTCCATCCAAAAGCACGCATGTAGTTTCTCAGCATTGCAAGCAATTTCCCTTCATGTTCAGCACTAAGACTTGCAGAAATGATAACCGGCAATGTTTTCAATTCTCCCAAATAAACATACTTCAAATGGGAGGGCAGTGGCTTCAGCTCCAGCTTTGGTGGGTGCACAATTGATGCTTCGGGAATCTTAAATTCCTGCTCTCCAGTTTTCAGTGGCTCAAAGACTAATTTGCTGCACACGTCTAATGGTTCCAGCTCCAGTGCTGCAGCATGAGTTTCTTCATGCTCTGCAGTCCAGCAATCCTGCAGTTGGGTTTCAGAAACTAACGAGTCAACTGCATCAATTAACGAGCATCCTTCTTCTCCATCTGGGAATTTCATTGCTTGAAACACGTTGAAAGTAACTTGCTCACCGTTGACTCTCATAGTCAGCTCGCCATTAGGAACATCAATTAATGCTCCCCCCGTGGCAAGGAATGGCCGCCCCAAGATAATAGGGACTTCCTCATCAGCTTCGTAATCCAAAATAATGAAATCGGCTGGGAAGATGAATTTTCTCACTTTCACAAGAACATCCTCAATTTTTCCTTTTCGATGCACCGTGGAACGGTCAGCGAGCTGCAATGTGACAGTGGTGGGTCGGGCTCCACCAATTCCAAGCTTACGGAAAATGGATAGGGGCATTAAGTTGATACTAGCCCCCAAGTCGCAGAGAGCACGCCCGACATCGTGCCCACCAATAGTACAAGGCACAGTGAAACTTCCCAGATCTCTGAGCTTTTTAGGAATCTTGTTGCTCACCACTGTACTACATTCTCCAGTCAATGCCACAGTTTCAAACTCCCCCAAACTCTTCTTTCTGGATACAATGTCCTTCAAAAACTTGGCGTAATTGGGCATTTGTTCCAACGCTTCCACCAACGGAATATTGATGTGTAAGTGCTTCAGTACATCCAGGAACTTTTTATATTGGGCTTCTTCTTTTTGCTTCTTCAGCCTCTGCGGATATGGCGGCGGAATTTGATGTTTCCTAGTAGCAGGCTGCTGCTTTGGTGCTACAGCATGCTGTGTCTTTGCTGCCTCCTCAACTTCTGGTTCCACCTTATGTTCCTCTACTTGGATTGAAGTGGGCTCATCCGAATTGTCCACTGTGGGAGGTGCGACTCCTTCAATCGTCTTTCCACTCTTTAACAACATGGCTTTGCACTGTTCCTTCCCTTCTCTTCTAGGGTTTTCCGTATCACTTGGCAAAGATCCTTGCGGCCTATTTTTTAAGTCTGCGGCCAGCTGTCCCATCTGAATTTCCAGATTCCGTAAAGTAGCAGCTTGGCTCTGAAGAGTAGCAGCTTGATTCTGAAGGAGAGTGTCTTGATTTTGGAGAAGAGCATCCTGATTTTTCACCTTTCCTTCTGTGCGCACCATAAAGTTCTTTAACAAGGTTTCAAGGGAATCGCCCTGTTGCGGCTGATTCTGTCTTTGCTGTAGCATTTGCTGAATCTGTCGTTGCATAGGGTGCTGAAACGGTTTCTGCTCCAGTTGGAGCTTCTGATAATCAGGTAAAGCCAACTGATTCAGTTGCTGCTGGGTTGACCCTCCAGCTTCTTGAGGTGTAGACCATGAGAGGTTCGGATGATTTCTCCACCCGGGGTTATAAGTATTTGAATATGGATTGTTCCTATTTCCCCCATGTTGCCCAATATAATTGACCGAGACAGGATTAAATCTGCAATCATCAAAGGGGTGTGCTCCCCCACAATAAACACATGATACTGCAGCCGCAATTTGATTAACTACCGGTTGATGTTGAAGTAGCAGTTGCGGTTGCTGACTAACAATTTGCTGCGGCACTGCTCCAGCAGCAATATTCTTTTCAATTGACTTCAATGAAGTTCCCAACACTTCAATCTGCGCAGTGATCAGCTCAAGATGGTTTACATCACTTATCCCAGCCACCTTGTGTGGTATTTGTCGCGGTGTTGACCACCGGCCACTGTTCTTTGTAATTCTATCAAGTATTTCGCAGGCCTCCGTATATGTTTTAGATAGAATTGCTCCATTAGCTGATCCATCTAGCCACATCCGAGAATCAGGATACAACCCATTATAAAATGTCTCCAGCAAGATACAATGTGGGATGCCATGTTGGGGACACTTTTGCAGCAGCTCCCGGTAACGCTCCCAAGCTTCACTTACCGATCCATCCCCCTGCTTGAATGAAATGATCTCCAATCTATATTGCGTGTTCTTAGTGGGAGGGTAGTACTTTGTCAAAAATGCCTTGACCAACTCTTCCCATGTCCGGATTGACTCGGATGGTAAGGAATTCAGCCATGCCTTTGCGTGATCCCGAAGAGAAAATGGAAATAGCTTCAGCCGCAAAGCATATTCGGTTACTCCCTCAAACTTGAAACAATCACAAACTTCCAGAAAAGATTGAAGATGTAGGTGAGGATCTTCAATAGCCCTTCCCCCAAACTGGCCGATGGATTGCATCATTTGAAACATCACCGGCTTTAATTCAAACTGCCGAGCTCCAATCTCCGGCTTAACAATCACCGGCCTCGTGTTGTGAATCACATGGTTGGCATAATCAGCCACAATTAGGTTCGTTTCATTTGCTGTTATAACCACATCCCGTGGCATCTCAGCACCACCGGCACCATCGGCTCCTGCAGCAGCCATGTTTCTCTTTTTCTTTGTTCTTTGCCTTCGCCGATTCCTGCGAAATGTCCTTTCGATCTCCGAATCAAATGGATATATTTCTGGCGCAGATTCGTGACTCATACACCAGAAACACCTGCACGAGAACAACAATACGAGTTACTACTTCTCTTTTTTTTCTTTTTATAAAATGCAATGAAAATAAAATCAATAAACCAAGCGAATTGGATAGCAACAACTTAATTGCCTTCCCCGGCAATGGCGCCAAAAACTTGTTCGCGTGTGTGAGACACTCTAGTGCAAGTGCACACTGTCACAAGTAATAATAAAACGGAGTATTCTCCGAGTATCGATCCACAGGGAAGGGGTAAAGGTGCACAAACACTCAACTCGGTTTACTGGATTCAGAAAATTGATTTGATTTGTTTAATTAACCTAGGCATGAACTAATGAGTAAATAACAATAAACATAAAACAGGGGATGACTAAAAACAGGGGAAAAATGGGCAAAACGGATCAGTCAAATTCCTTTTTAATCAAATGAGAAAACGACCTAGGCTATGGAATCACTTGCTACAGATAATATGCTACAGCATCGCGAACAACACAGAGTAAAGTTGCTGCCAACTATGGTTCTCCACTAGATTTTCCAAAATAGGTGAGATAGCCTTTTCTAAATTAATTAACATATTCCTATGCCCAATTCAATTTAGATTCAACACCAATTTTCACTCTCCTAGGCATTTTAGCAAACACAAACCCACATATTCCTATGCATGAAGTGT
>JAPKLW010007262.1:0-15444 GCA_026898455.1 Plectranthus barbatus
TGAGATACATCGCTCCGTATCTCATCAATTTCGCTTCTTAGATGGCTAGTTGCTACTTCTATTCGTTCATCAACGGCTGTTTGCAGATAAGAGTGGAAGGCCTCAGCTATGTCGGAAGTTAACGTGAAGGGCATTGGTAGAGATGTTATGGGAGAGGCATTGAAGGATGTAGTCATGACGAGGTCTTGACTGGACTGAGTGTTTGACGGTTGTTCATGACTTGGATTCGCAGCAAGATATTCTTGGTATCATATTTCCTCGAGCAGTATCCGTCGAGCTGCATCTAGAACTTGTGCATTCTCCTGGATAGATCGAGCTTCAGCTTTCTGAGCTTCCTTAATGACGGCCTGAACATCAATATCCAGAAACTTAACCAACATGTTATCAAATCTCAGAGCGGCACGTTCAGTGGCTAGGGCTTTCGCTCGAGCCTTTCTACGCTCCTCTTGTTGTGAGTCATGCTCCAATCGACGTTTCTCATATGCAACTATAGCTTTTGCCTGTCGTTTGGATAATTCGACTCTAGCATCAGAGTATCCATCCGGTATGAAGGTAGATTTGGGTAATCCTGCAGTGTTTGAGAGGAGACGGTGTTCTCGGATGGCTTGAAGTCTGCACATCACTTGTTTATCCGAGAATTGTTTCATCCCTGGAACTTGATCAATCCAATCAAAACACCAACGTTCTTCATATCTCCAGAAGTTTAATCCTTTAGCTGCAATACAGAGCATCCTTTCTTCAAAGCAAAGTTGATGCATGATATAATCAAACTTCTTCCATCGACGGAACTCTTCTGCTAATAAGCGTCCTTCTGGTATGGACTCATCCAATGCACTGTGAAATAGATCTGCTATGGCTCTCTCTGTTTCAGATTCTACGAACTGCTCTATTTCTTCAGCCATAGGTCCTAGATCAGAATTAGGTGTATCCTCGGGATGAACCTTTGCACACCATTGGCTAATTCTTTGGAGTCCATAACGACGTCCTGGCAGCCCATGGAATGGTACTCGAAGAACAGCTTTGGATCCTAAGGTTTCTTTTCTTAAGAGTTTTGCATTGTAAATGTCTTTAGTTTCTCCATCGGAATCAGATTCAGAGAGGCAGGATGATCCATGTTCCGATAATTTAGAGTCATCTTCATGTGGTTGATGTGTTCCAATGCCTTGTTGATCTGCAGCAGATTCATCACAAGGGAATGTTTCCTTCGGATATTCCTCAAGGTGTGTCTGCATTGGCACTGCTGTTACTATTTCATCGCGAGCTCCACTGGATTCTCCCGCATTTCTTCTGTGAGACTTTTTCTTTGGGGAGTGGGTTTCACTGAAGGCTCCAGATGCTAGCCTTATTGAGAATTCCGTGTCTGATAGTTCCTCTTCTTCAAATATGATCTGCTGATCAGGTGGTAGATGTGGAATCGATTCTTCTGCCATGTCGGCCTTTCCTTTTCCTTTCTTCACCGCTTCTTCTGCTAGATGCGGTGGATCAGCATACGAATCTCCTGTGGTATTTACAATGAAGCTATCTTCTGCTGTATCTGTTATCTCTTCATTTTCTGCTGGAATGTTGCTGTCGCCAACATCATGGGTTTCGTCCAATGAAAGATGTATATGCTCTGTTGAAGCTTCATTAAGTGTGCGAGCACTTACTTCTCCGCGAGCATTGCCTTCTTTGCTAGCTTCTTCAGCAGCTTTCTTTTGTGCCCTGAACTCTTCAGCAGCTGATTTGACACGTTCGAATTGCCTGTCTCTGTTTTCGAATGTCAAATTAGTGATGAACTTCTGATACGCTCTCTTTTCAATTTCCTTTAGGTTAGTCAAGCGCTTCCTCTTTGCTTTCCTTGTCCCCTTACTTTGTTTTTCTGCAGGTCTGAGAGGCTTAGGAATGTAGTCTGGGTCAGAGGTATCGGCCGATTCGGTCTGGCTAGATGTCTTCTTTGCTGTAAGCTCACTAGCAGCAATTTTAGTAGATTTGTCCTCTGCCTCCGCTTTTTCCTTTACTTCCTTGTCAGTCAGAAGTTCCAATTTTCTTCTTGTCTTTTTCTTTGCTATTACTGCTGGTGGTTTCGTAGCAGCTCTCTTTGGTGATTGAATTGGAACTGCCAAAGCGCCAATAGTAGATGGTTGCTGTTCTGCTTCTTTGGAGGTCATTATTTCGTTGATCTGGTCAACTGGGAGATTTCCTAAATGTTCAATCTCCTCGAGATTTCGGAAACATTGATCCGTTTCTGCATTCTTCTTCAGCACTTGTAATTCGTCTTCAGAAATAGGAATGGAGTGTTGGAGAGTGACTTCCACCAAACTAGCTTCATCTGGTTCTTCTGGTGAGGTAGGCTTACTCTTGTCTACGTTAGATTTCCCTTTTAACTTTCGAGGATTTCTGACGTTGACTGGTTTGGGCTTGCGGCGTGTTACCGGAATGTAATCGGTAGAGAGAAGTTCAACTCCTTGATCTACTCCTTTGTTAGTAAACAGAATCTCCAATAATTTGCTAATCTTCAGCCCAAAGTTTACATTTGAAGAGAATGTTCCATCTACTTCCATGTGAGCATTCTTCTTGACATGTTCAGCCCAACGTTCAAAGATGAACTCGGCCCAATTGCCTTTAACATTGTCGTTTAATGCCATCATCACGGCATATTTCTTAGCAGAGAGCTCTGCGTATGATCCTGCATCACACTGGAGCATCTTGATTACAATCTCTGCGAGGAGTTTGTATTCCTCTGTCAGGGTGTTGATTGAGATGTTAGGCTTAAATATTTGCTTCTTCTCTCCTGGCTTCTTCCAAAGATTCCATCTTCTTTCTATTTCGGCAGTGTCAGTTATCTTATACTGAGAGATTTTGGTTCCATAGTTACGAAGACCAAAGGTGCGAGCGAGTAAATCAGCATTCACGTCTATGATATTCCCATAAACACAAGTTTTGAATGATTTCTGATCATCGCTCATGACAGCCCTAGCATAAAATTCAGAAACCATATGCGGATGAAATCGATCAGGTTCAGCAGTGAGATACTTTACCAGTAGCTCGGAATCAAGAAGATCCAAAATCCATTTAGGAAATTGTTTGTTGGCGAGCGGCATGTACAGAATCCTGTCCTTCATAATTTGAGCAACTCGTCGCTGTTCTCCCGAGTGCGTGGACAACTTCTTCTGTCTGGCCATGGTGACTAATGTGTAGTAAGGGATGGACTCATCAATATCCTCCTTCTTTTTGATGCCTGTGAACTCTGGTGCATGTCGAACATGCAGGGGCGAGCAAGCGGTTGAGGGATAAATAAATGATGGTGGTTGAAGATTAACATTCTCAGGATTCTCAGATGAATCTGTATTTTGATGAGAGGGAATGGAAGAGTCTTGATTTGAGGTCATGGTTGGGTAGGAATTTCGGAGAATTTTGGTAGGGTTTTTCAGAGGTGGGTGTGAGAGAGTTTCTGAAGGCGGAATTAGTGTTTCGAAATCGGATGAAGGTGTAAAGGATTTCGAAGTATGTGAATAAATCATTGGCGAGGATTGAACTCACTTTAGTGTTAATCGACGGTTGGGGTTGAGAGTCAGATCGTGGGTAGAAACACGTCTTTCGGAGCTCGAGTGTGGATGACGTGGCACAACCCCATTTGTCGCCGTCGTCTGAATGCATTAAATGCTTATACAAAGCGAAACGCTATCTTTCCACGTCTGATATGAAAACTTCAGCAGCCGATGGTGGTAGAGTTGAACAGATGCTACCACGTATGTCATGGTTTCATCGTTATGATTTCGGCATTGCTTTTGATGCAAGATCATGACCTCTTCAGACTTGACATTCACATTAATGAATTTTCTCACTCCTCGTAGTGACTTTTCAGCTTCAGCAGTGAACAATTACTAATTTCTCTTTTATAAATAGCATAGACATGCGATGCATTTGCTATGACTCTTTGTAACTTCTCGCTCTTCTTCTCCAAAAGAATTTTTCAAGCACTAAGATATGGAGCAAGTTCAATCTCTTTTCGTTCCGCGTCACAGAATCCTCTGTGATGTTGGTCTGTATGAGGAGTATGAAGAAGATTACCACATAGCAGAGTGGGTAATGTCTAGTCTGCAAGCTAGTGGTGTTGCTAGATTCATAACTTTAACACCTCATGCGTTCCACCTGGAACATCTTCAAAATCTTCTGCGAAAGAGTGAACCGGTTGGGGACTCCATTGTCGGTGTTTTCATGAACCGATTGGTGAGGTGGACGGTTGAGTCCTTTGCTTCAGAATTTGGCCTACCAAGGGGGCCAATTCCGGTGTTGGAGTATCGTAGTGCTGAAATATCTCCTGAGTGGACTTCATGGATGAAGTGGAGACGTTCACCCGATATTCCATTCTCCCCAACTCCTTCTGCTTATGGGTTGCAGATGCGCTATCAAGTACTCTTTGAGATAGCTTGTGGCATGGTGGTCGGAGTTGATCCTGATGACATGGTCTTTACTCGAGAGGTCTGGAAGGTTATGATGGCAATCGATGACCGAGCAGAGGTGGATTGGGCGGCATTCGTCTTTCAGAGAGTGCGGCAGAGTGTTCAGCAGTTTCCAAGACTCTACCTTCCCTATGGGATGTCGCTGAGTTGGTTGCTGGAACAGAAATTCAGCGATCTTACATTAGGGCCCTCGAATCTTCGAGGAAGAGATTTCTATCCTTTTGTACCGATCTCGCCCTTTGATTAAATCGTTTGCTGTAACCTTCCTTTGATGATGTATAGAAGCTAGTACCGTTGTACTTTTGACATATTTATATAACTGCATTCAATATCGATCCTCTTCTTGATAGTTTCCTTTTTGAATCATTCGCTTAGTAACCTTCCCAAGAGTATAGCAAAGTGATGGTTGGTAGCAGAGTGTCCTCCTTTTAGCAGTCATATGAACTCTATGTATGTCGGGCAAAGACTTTAATGCAATAGCAGAGATGCTGTTTGCTAGCAGAGGCCTTGTCTCTAGCAGAGACTTCAACTCTAGCATGTATCTCATTTGTTAGCAGATGTTCTATGCCTAGCATAGTTTTCTTCTCTAGCAGGAATTTTATGCGCTAGCAGATATTACACTTGCTAGTAGCTGACTGTTCCTTTAGCAGAGATTGCACTTGCTAGCAGATGCCCGTAGCTTTAGTAGAGATTACATTTCTAGCAGATGCCTAAACTCTAGCAGAAATTGCATTTCTAGCAGCGATTGTATGTGCTAGCAGATGCCTTATTTCTAGCAGAGCTTTCATCGCTAGCAGATTAAGCGATGATGTCGATTGCGTATCCCGAGAATTAAGTTGACCTGTCCGTCGTGGCGTCTGTCTATTCGTAGGATGACAGATTGATAATAACTCTGGTAGGTTGAATCTGATCAATTCTGGCGAGATAAGTTAAGATCTTTCCTTTATAAACGCCCTGTTGTAAGTATCCTTGTTGACACAACAACCCTTTTCTTGAAACAAAAAATTTCAAGAACCGAGATGGATTCACCAGGTCAATCTCTTGAATTGCATCGAAATCAGATTCTTCACGAGGGTGGTTTGAACTCCTTATACGACAATACTCCGAGAGTGGTAGAGATGATCATGTCAAGGTTAAATCGTAGTGGATTAACCCATTTTGTTACTGCTACTCCAAGGCAGTTTCAAGGCGACACTCTTCGAGAATTCATAGAGAGTTGTTCTGTGGAGGAAGATGGCATTTATGGTTTCTTCCTCGGCAAACTCGTCTATTGGTCACCAGACATCTTTTCTCGTCGATTCGGTCTTCTCAGAGGCCCTGGTTCCGTTTTCAGCCATCGTGTGATAGATATAGCCCCTGAGTGGTCGGCGTGGTATAAATGGAGACGTCTTCCGTCGTCGGAATTTTCCTTGTCGGTCTCTGCATATGATCTGCGCACTCCTTATTGGGTGCTCTATCGAGTAGCCAACAATATGTTGATGGGAGAGTGTTGTGACGATACATTCTTCTCCAAGGAAACATGGCAGCTGATGATGGCAATTGACGATGGAGTCGATGTAGATTGGGCAAAGTACATCTACGACAGCGTTCGAGATTGCGTTGAATATTATCCTGCCGTGCCTCTACTCAATGGAATGCAACTTAGTTGGTTGTTGGAGCAGAGTTTTCCTCAATTAGCGGAAGGGCCTTCGAATCTTGTAAATGCGGACTTCTTTCCGTTTAGGCCTTCTTCCTTTTAGGGTCTTGAATGTAAAGTTGACTTCAAATCTCCCCTGTTCCTTGTAATAGCATCTTGTTGATAAATAAAAGGAGGTATTGAATCTCTGCAATTTGTCGTCTCTGCTGTGCTAGCATACGTGTCTCAGCAGCTTGAGTTGTCTGATATGAATTACTATTTCCCACAAACGATCATCAAGTGTTATTATTTAAGGCGGTAGATGTCTGTCTGAATCAAGAGATTTGCGCTATCCTTTGTTAACCTCTTTAAGCTTTCGTGGAATAGAGCGTCAGAAAATCCATGTAGAACGCTTTGCCGTAAGTAGCTTTATCATAACAGGTGGCGCTTCCCCCTTTGTCGAGATTCTTCGACTTCTGCTCTTCTGGATTTGAATTCATTTGAAAAGACATTTTGGAATAGTGTTCACTTTGTGAATAGAGCCATGATCTGGCTATAAATAACATCACACTTAGCTTCCTAAACTTCATCTTTCACTCAGCCTTTTTGAGCTTCATCGTCTCCTCTTCCTTTAATATAACATTGCCTTCTCTATTTGCTCCAAAGATGCATAACATTACAAGAGCTCCCAGTGATCTGTCTATCACTCGCAACCAGATTCTTCATGAGTCAGGGTTGTACTTTGAATACGGTAGCAATTGTCGTGTTCCTAACTTTGTGATGGGGCTCTTCATGAGAGTTCTTTGACCCAATTTTTGACAACTATGCCATCAAAATTTCAGAAACAAACTCTGCAGAAGTTTATTTTCAGGAGTAGGACTGATGATAAGGCCATCTGGAGTTGCTTTGATGATGAGGTGGTCTGCTGGACTCCGGCTCTATTTTCTCAGAAATTCGGCCTTCCTCGAGGTCCAGTTCGTGTTATGGACGTTTTCCACCATTTGACTGCTCCAGAGGTCCGCTACTGGAATGAGTGGAGACAATCTGCTGACTACGAATTTTCACCATCTCCTTCATGTTTGCATTTGAAGGAGGAATACAGGGTCATCTTTGACGTTGTGAGCAATGTCACCTTTGGCGTTCCTGCTGAGAATTATGTGATGAATCAAAGGATTTGGAGACCCATGATGGCTATTGATGCGGAGAGGAAGGATGTTGACTGGGCTGAATTCTTCTTCGACGGAGTGAGGAGATGCATCGATCTTTTCCCTCAGATTCCTCTACCAACTGGCATGCAACTTAGTTGGTTGCTTGAGCAGTCATTTCCTCATCTGGTCTCTGAAGGACTTCCTTTGATGGGTTATGACTCCTATCCTTTGAGAGCTCATTTCCCAAATTGTGGTTGAGAAATGTTCTAGATTCTCCTTCCGTGTAGCCATCATAAAACTCTTAGTTAGCTTTTCAGTAGAAATGTTGTGTTGATGATGTGGTAGCTCATTTCTTGTACTGTCAGCGTTTGTAATCAAAATATGATAATGAACGTCCGTCTTTCAGAAATATTCTTATAGATAGAATGAGAGCTAGGACTCATTCATCCACTTCAACATCAAACTCCATGAAACTCAAGTTCAAGTATAATAATTTTCAAACCCGGTTTTCTGGAAGTGATGACAATTGAGTCTGAATACTGTAGACTCCTTATACTTGATAAAAATGAAATAATGTGAGTCCGATCGTAGTGAATCACTATCCCTGAAGGAGTTATTGTGATTCTCGAGCCATGCACTCGATTAGACCTGTGACTGCCTATCGTTACAACGCTTTTCATTTCGAGGCAACGATTGAGTTTCCAATGTTGTGAATCATCGCATTGAATCATCACATTTCTGTTCTCAATGGATCAGTTCGTCATTAATACGGTGGTTGTCATTCGTCTGTAAGTAGACGTTTCAGACTCTCTTTGCTTCATCTCAATCAGCCTCTCTAAAAAATCTTTTCAGAAGATGTCTTCTCCTTCTTCAAGTGTGTCACACCACGAATCCCCTGCTTCGTCTTGCTCTAATCCAAATATCCCAGATTCTCCCATGGACCATTTGATTATCAACCGAAATCAAATCTTCTGTGAGGCGAACCTTCGTCGGTGCTATGCGAGCGATCCTAGGGTTCCGGATGTGGTGATGCAGAAATTGGTATCGTCGGGGATTGACACATATGCTACTGTTACTCCTCAATATTTCCATGAAGAGGCGCTTCACAAATTCTTTAGCCAAGCGCAAGTTGAGGGTGACGCTATCTTCGGTTTTCTGAATAACCGTTTGGTGAAGTGGAATATTGATTCCTTCGCTCGAGACTTCAGCTTACCCCAAGGCAACAGTTCTATCTTCGACTATCGCTCTGGTGATGTGGCGCCGGAGTACTCTAGTTGGAAGCGTTGGAAGAGGGGTTATTGGAGTGAGTTCTCCACCACGGTGTCTCCACTAGGCCTTCGTCCTGAGTACGGTATTCTGTACGACATCTGTAACGGGATGGTGAACGGAATGTATGCCGACGAGGAGCTATCTCTCACCAAAGGTGTCTGGCAGGCAATGATGGTGGTCGACGATGGATGGCTCCATGCCAATTGGGCGAAGCTTGTATTTGACCAGGTGAAGGATGTTGTCAACTGCTGGCCTAACACCGGGTTGCCAAATGGGATGCAGCTTAGCTGGCTGCTGGAGCAAACTGTTCCTGATCTTGCTGTTGGCCCATCAACCCTTCGTCCATCCGACTTCTTTCCAAGAGATCCACGTACTATGTGATGTTGATGTCGTTAAGTTGATGTAACTCTGTTTTTTTTTTTTTTTTTGTACGCATTCCTCTCTTCTCTGTTTGCATCCACACTTTCTCTCCCCCTTTAATCTTGAAGGGTGTAAGTTGATCGTTCTTCCACCATTCTACTATATATGAAGAGTTATCTTTCCATTATCTGCATCTTCTGTTCAAGGACTTGAGTCTGTATTGCATAGATCACAGAAATCCGTAATAATGACCAAGATAGTTAGCATCTTCTGCAAAATAACCATAAGTGCTCTGCTGAATAATGAGCATCTTTATACTTCGAATATTAAATCTTCATAAAATCCAGAAAGAATGAAAACCAGATTTCATTCATCCAAGGTCTCGTCTAATTCCATAAGCCCCAATTTAATGCATAACTCCTTAAATCTTGACTCTGGAAGCGGTTTTGTAAAGATATCCGCAATTTGATCTTCAGTGCATATATGTTTGACGTCAATGTCCTTCTTCTCCTGATGATCTCTGATGAAATGGTGACGAATATCAATGTGTTTTGTTCTGGAGTGGTGAACGGGATTCTTTGTAATACACATGGCACTGTTGTTATCACAATATATTGGTACACATTCAGGAGTAATTCCATAGTCCTGTAACTGTTGTTTTATCCAGATAATCTGTGAACAACAACTAGCAGCCGCCACATATTCTGCTTCTGTGGTCGATGTAGCAACAGAGTGCTGCTTCTTGCTAAACCAGCTTATGAGCTTGTGTCCCAGAAATTGACACGTGCCACTTGTGCTCTTCCGATCAATCTTGCATCCTCCGAAATCTGAATCCGAGTATCCACTGAGAGAAAGGCTATCGGCTCTAGGATACCAGATTCCTAGTCCTTCGGTGCACTTCAGATAGCGGACAATCCTCTTAGCAGTATCAAAGTGTGTCTTCTTAGGATTGGCTTGATGTCTTGCGCATAATCCAACAGCATAAGAAATATCAGGTCTGCTAGCAGTGAGGTATAGCAATGACCCTATGATTCCTCGATACAGAGTAGGATTTATATCTTCTCCTTCCTTTTCAAGAGCAGCAATGCAGGTTGTGCTTATAGGAATTCGTTGACTCTTAGTTTTCTCTGGACAATACTTTGCAACAAGATCACGAGTATACTTCTTCTGGTGGATGAAGATTCCCTCTCTGGACTGTTGAACTTGTAATCCAAGGAAATAAGACATTTTTCCCATCATGCTCATTTGAAAGTTGCTGGTCATGAGATCGGAGAATTTATCGCATAGATCTTGGTTCTTCGACCCAAAGATTATATCGTCAACATATATTTGAACTAGCAGGATGCTATCTCCATCTTTGATGCGAAAGAGAGTTTGATCTATCCTCCCTTTCTGAAATCCATTGGATAGCAAGAACTTAGATAAGGTTCCATACCAGGCTCTTGGTGCTTGCTTCAGACCATATAGTGCCTTCTTGAGTCTGTAAACTTGATTTCCATGTTCAAATCCTGGAGGTTGTTCGACGTAGACTTCCTCCTTGAGTTCGCCATTCAGAAAAGCACTCTTCACATCCATTTGCATTACATCAAACTCATGATATGCAGCATATGCTAAGAATAGACGGATTGCTTCCAGTCTTGCCACTAGAGCAAATGTCTCATCATAGTCAATGCCCTCACATTGTCTATATCCTTTGGCTACGAGTCTTGCTTTATTTCTTACAACTGTACCAGACTCATCCTTCTTGTTTTTGAATACCCACTTAGTGCCTATCACACTTTGATGCTCTGGCCTGTCTACTAGCTCCCACACCTTGTTTCGTGTGAATTCTGCAAGCTCCTCTTGCATGGCATTCACCCAATCGGAATCTAGCAGAGCTTCTTCGACTTTCTTGGGGTCTTCACTGGAAATGTAGCACGCTAACATTGCATTGGCATTTCCTCGCCTTGTTAATAATGGATCATTAACATTTCCGAGGATTCCTTCTGGAGGATGAGCACGTAACCAAGTAGGTCTAATTTGTGTTAAGTTCTCAGCATCTGGTGCTCCTTCTTGATCGTCATCTGCAGTAATATTCCTTTCGTCATCTGTCTGATGCTCAGCATTTGGAATGTTAGCATTTCCTTCGCCATTGTTTGAAACTTCTGCAATAGGCTCTTTATGATTAAGAACATCTTCGGTAGATATTTCAGCAGCAGACATCTCAGGAATAGGAGACTCCGCGGCTGGTATCTCAGCAGTGGATACTTCAACATCCAAATGTTCTGCTCCAGTTTGATCTGCTACGACCTCCATCGGTGTAGCATTGGTTGTAATTGCATCAGCATCATCTTTAGCATCTCTTGCGGGATCTGGGATCTCCTCGTCGTCTTCATCGTTAATCACTTCTATGATAGTTGATTTGGTAATGATGTGAGTGGGTTTGGCCTCAGCATGATCGTTAGCATCACTGGCCTGGTCAGCAGTTTGATCCCCTGCTGCGTGCGTCTCGTTTGGATTGCAGTCATTCATAGACTTAGTCGGATCAATACTCATATTCTCGAAAGAAAAAAATGTTTGATCATTGACATCATTAGTCTCATGATTGCTAATCTTTTCTCCTTTATTTTCACTGCGCACTAAAGTAGACTCATCAAAAATAACATTGCATGTTATTTCCACAATGCCAGTAGTCTTATTTAATACCCTATAACCTTTATGAGTGGGATGTCCATAACCAAGAAGTACACCCTCGTCAGATTTAGGTGAAAAGGTATTAAGTTTAGATTTACCGTTATTGTGAATATAACATGTAGAACCGAATGCACGTAGATGAGCTATAGAGGGCTTACGACCATGATACACTTCATAGGGAGTCTTGTTGAATCTGCTCGTGACAGCACTCCTATTTTGTGTGTAGCAGGCCGTCATGACTGCTTCACCCCAGTGTTTAGCAAGAAGTTTGGAGTCTGCTAACATTGATCGAACAACTTCCTTCAATGTCCGATTCCTCCTTTCTGCTAAACCATTCTGTTGAGGAGTCCTTGCTGTAGATTTTTCATGTGATATCCCAGCTTCAGCACAGAAATCCATTAGCACTCCATTACAGAATTCAGTTCCATTATCAGATCGAATACGCTTTACAGTAACTTCTTTACTGTTCTGCTCCTTGAGAATCAATTCGGGCAGAATAAGCTTCACTTCATCCTTTGTCTTCAATAGGCGTACCCATGTGTACCTGGAGAAGTCATCAACCACCACTAGTGTATATAGACGTTTACTTACAGTGGGTGGCGTGACTGGACCAAATAGATCCATATGAAGCAATTCCAGAATCCTTTGAGATGTCTCCTTTTCAGGATTTGTTTTGAAGGATGATTTGGGCTGCTTTCCTTGTTGGCATGATTTGCATATTCCTTCTTTGCGGAAGATGTTATTTGGTAGACCTACAACAAGCTTATGTTTGGCAAGATAGTTAATGGTCTTGAAATTTAAGTGATTGAACCTTTTATGCCATAGCCATGTTGTTTCCTCCTTATTGAGAGCTAGAAAACAGGAATGTTGTAGGCCGCTTCGCCAATCGACAATATATAATCCACCCTTGCGGATCCCTCATAATTTTACTTCTCCTGAAATAGCATCAACAATAGTACAACCAGTATTTTTAAAAGATACAATATACCCATTTTCACATAGTTGACTTATGCTGAGTAAATTGTGCTTCAGGTTGGAGACGAGCGCTACGTTGACGATTCTCAAGCCATTCCTTTCAATGCAACCTCGTCCAACGACTTCTCCTTCACTGTTGTCTCCGAACTTGACTCTTGGACCGTTGAATAATCTTCTTATGTCTGAGAATAATTCTTCATTCCCGGTCATATGAGCAGAGCAACCGCTGTCCAAGACCCATTCATTGGATATGCATGTTTCAGTAGCTATGGTGTCCTGTTCCTGCAAGCAAATCAAGCAAATTTAGGTACCCGTTTAGTGTCGGGTCCTGCAGGATTAGCATGAAGCATAGTTCCTTTCGGAACCCACATCCTAGTGATTTTCAAGACTTTTGTCTTGGTTTCACTATTCACCACTTTCTTGACCTTTGGCATAAAATTTCTATTTCTAGATGAATGAGTGAATTTAGCCGTCCTTGCCCTTGAAAAATAATGTGGAATGGGCTCAGGCTTTGCATAGACATTCCTTCTATGCAGTGTATTCTGCGGGTAGCTAGGTCTCACAGCATTGTACTGTGCAGGCCTTCTCTGATGAAGATTAGGATGTACTATCCTTGCATTAGTGTTAGAATGCTCAGTACTCCTAGGATTGGTTGAATATTGTTTAGTGTATACTACAGAATTTCTCTGCGGAGGTTTATCAACTACTTGCCTATTATTCATCATTTGATTCTTCTGCTGAGGCCTAGAGTTGCGTCCAGCATTTGTCCTAGGGATCCTCTGCTGAGGTCCATTGGATAAAGGCCTAGCAAACTCTATCCTCTGCTGAGATCCAGCAGATGAACCATTGGCTGTCTTTGATACAGTCCTCTGCTGAGCTTTAATGAACACACTCTGCTGAGATTTATTCTTTGTTTTAGTTAAAGACTTAGTAGATAAAGTTTCAGCAGACACTACTCCTTTACCTTTTTCATCAGAGCTATACCCTGCAGTTACAAACAAAATTGGATTCTGCATAAACGAATTATCATTGGATTTTGACATTCTTTTTGATGATTCACATCCAAGTCCAGACTTATCAGAGTGATGTCTTTGACTACTTACAAGGGCATTGAGAGCAGCCCTGCTGGATGCATACATGCAAATGCAATCCTCTTTTGGTTTGTTTTTTAATGTTTGATTTTCCTTTTCTAACGTTTGAAATCTTTCTGACATCTGTGAGAAATCTTCTTTTAATTTGAGGAGTTCTTCACTTTCTAACCTTAGTCTTTCGACTTCCTCGGTTAAACTTGTAATGTGAAGTTTTAATGAAGCATTTTCTCCAACAATCTCATTTTTGATTTCATACATTTTTGCAAATTCTAATGATAGCTGCACTAAATAATCTTGTTCGGAATTGAAATGTGATTCCTCATATTTGTCTATAATTTGATTGCTAGATGAGTTAGTGGACAATACCTCTGCTTCCTCAGCAGCTAGAGCTGATTCATTGGTATCCTCAGCATCGTAGTCCACATCAGCAAATTGATCTTCAGTGATGTTTGCCATTAGTACAAACAAAGCTTCCTCGCTATCTTCTTCTTCTGACGAGCAATAGAACTCTTCTTCATCAGCAATCTCTGTCCTGGTTAGCAGTGCCTTGGTTACAGCTTTAGCAGCGCGTCTTTCAAATCGTTGCTTCAGGCGATCTCGTTCTTCTTTGCTGACCTTCGGACAATCATGCTTCAAGTGATCTGGAGAACCACACTCAAAGCAAGTTCTAATTTTTCGCTCTATAGAGCGGTTAGATGTTGATGATGTAATTTCTTTTACTTCCTTTTCGGCCTTTGCTTCATTCAGCATCCGTTGCATTTTCTTCATTTGTTCTTCCAGTTCATTGATCTTTAGATCAACTGCTTGTGTACCTGCACTGGAAATTCCTTCTTTCGAGGGAGATGCTGAAGTAGGTCTTTCTGGTTTATAGAAAGGTCTCTTTGTTTTGAATTTGTTGTAGTCCTTCTTAGCGAAGTATGCTAAATCCTCAGCGTTCCCAGCATAGTTTGAACCAGCTTGTGCTACAGCTTTTCATTCTTCTTCGACTGATGTATAATAAATTCATGAGCTTTAAGTTGAGCAAATACCTCAGATGTAGTCATTTTGTTGAGGTCTTTCTCACTCAAGCTTGTTACTTTTGCGAACCAGTCATCTCTTGGATAGAGTTTGGAAATGATTTTATTGTTCATTTCCCCATTGTCATACTTCTTTTCAAGATTCCTTAGCTCTCCAATTATTGTATTGAAGCGTTCCTCCATGATTTGAATAGTTTCTCCTGCACGCATAGAAAAAGATTCATATTTATCTACAGCTACCTGTAGTTTGTTGCGTCTCATTTGTTCCGTTTCCTGAGAAGATTCGCACACGTAGTCCCACATTTCTTTAGCAGTTTCCATGTCAAGTGCCTTGTCTTTCATCAATTTTGGAAGAGAGTCAAGAATGAGTTTCTTTGCCACATGCTCTAGTTGAGCTCTCTTCTTGTCTTCACTGGTGTATTCGTCAAATGGTTTAGGAACCATTTCAGATCTTGGGGGTCTTGGTTCTCCTCCAGCAGCATCTTCAGCACGTCCTTGTCCTATAAAAGTGTTAACTTTCATAATCTGGATATGACCTCTTAACAGTATGTCAGCCATCTCAGGGTGTATGCTCTGAAGTTGGATGAGAGCCATCTTCTTCCAGGATGAGAAGTTCTCTCTGTCATACTCTCCAAGGGAGTGGTTCATCATTTTGTATGCTCTTTGGGTGATTTCCTGAGCTGAATATAAAAAATAGGTATAAAAGTGCAAGGAAAGCGATAGATCTGGTCTTAAAGCGACTCAGAAGCAGTCGGTTTTTCAACCTCCTGCTCTGATACCACTTGTTGGTCCCGAAATATCAGAGTCTTCGTGTTTGAAAACTTAACACGAAATGCAGCGGAATAGATTAAAGTC
>JAPKLW010007263.1:0-15438 GCA_026898455.1 Plectranthus barbatus
CATAAATAATGACACTCACATAAAATAAAAATGACAATCGCATATGATAGAAAAAAAAATAAAATCTAGACGTGAAGGCGATCCACCAAGTGTCAGCCGGTTTCAAAGAATGATACATTTATTCATAAATAATGACACTCACAAAAAATAAAAATGATAATCGCATATGACAGAAAAAAAATAAAATCTAGACTTGAAGGCGATCCACAAAGTGTCAACCGGATTCGAAGAATGACGTCGACATCGCCAGATGAGACAAGGCAGCAAACAACTAGTCATAACAACGGATCTTGGACGAAAATCGTCCAAGTGGAATGGCCAAATCGTGAATCGGACTTTAAGACTGGACGAAAATCGTCCAAGTGGAACTTGATGCTGGGGTTGATTGGCACGAGATGACGAGCAGCGACGGGCTGCGACTGTGGCGGCGAGAAGGGGATAGACGAGAGAACTTGATGCTGGGATTGATTGACACGAGATGACGAGCAGCGACGGGCTGCGGCTGTGGCGGCGAGAAGGGGATAGACGAGAGGGGAGAGCCATGGCTGGTGGCCGGACGATGGTGAGGGAGAGGGTGGACGATCATGAGGGAGAGGGTGGACGATCGTGAAGGAGAGGGTGGACGATCGTGAAGGAGAGGGTGAATTAACAAATTAATTGAACCCTAAAAAAAGCTAAATAAATTAAATCCCAAAAAATTAGGTAACTACCATAATTATCAAATCTACTATAAAATATAATAATATTTACTACCTAAAATGCCCTTTCAAATAAATAAATAAATTTAATGACTGCCACGTGTCATTATTATAACCATCAGATTCAAAAAATTAATGGTTAGATTATAGGTCATTGTTCATTCACAAACACTTAGTTCGGAAATGAACACTACTCTATATATATATATATATATATATATATATATATATATATATATATAGGGAGCGGATCCAGTGAGAAAACTCTTAACGTGAGAAACTGAGAAAGATGCTTGATTGCTTTCACGGCGTTGCTTGATTGTATTCAGGTCGTTGCTTGATTGCAATGTTGCTTGATTGTATTTTAGTTGTTGCTTTATTATTTTGTTGCTTGATTGCATTTTAGTTGTTGCTTGATTCAATATCAACCATTGATTTTTTTAGATCTGATGGACATGATTCATTCTTTTTTCTCAAATGGGGATTTTTTTTACATGATCTCTCCTCTATATATATATATATATATATATAGATAATGTAATGTAGTACATTATCTTCGCAATGTACCTGATTTTGCCTAGATAATGTAGTAAGCTTGTCTAGATAATGCACCGCCAGCGAGGTAACAGGTAACATCTGGGAAGTGGTTAACATATGATCACAACTCTATATATATATATACATATATATATTTTCTAACAGCTAATGATTAATAGTGAAAATCAATAACACCTATGAAGTTATATATAATAGGAACTCTATCAGTTAAATCATTGGCAGATCTATATGATTATTTTTCGTTTTTATAATATCATGATCCGAAATTTTGTGGTATAGCCCCTTTATATAGAAGAAAAAATGGATGAAAATGAGGAAAAATGTGATGTAAAAAGATTGAAGTTAAGGTGAAGGCAATAAAAAAATCTCCAGCTCTCTTCCGAAAATTTTCTGGATCCGCCACTAAATAAATACACAATTGAACGTTAAAATTCTATATTTTATGATCATAAGAATTTGTGGATCAATTCAGATTAATTTTCATAACAAAAGGAGAAGTATAAAACAATGGATAAATGTGTCAATGCAAGAGAATTTTTTATGCAAGTGGACCAATTACAAATTTCCAACTCACATTATCATGAGTGACATCAGTTATCTTTCATTATCAAATGAAAATTTCAAAGTCAAGCTATAACGACTTACAATCTTCCAACACGTTATCATGAGTAGCATCAATTTTCGTAGAAATTGATATATAGATTGATGAATTTGTATTTCTTTTTCAAATTTCTGTAGTAGTAATTGTGTGTGTGTTGTGCGGGAAACAATAATCCAGGAGTCAAGTCAAGTCATTTTGCAGATAAAATTGTGTCGACCATTCCAAAAATTATTTTATTTTTATTTTAAAGAGATTTGTGAAGATTCTTGCCCAACATAAATTCTTTTTTATTTTCTTTTCAAATTTGTTTCTTGTTTTTGCTTTGACTCAGTCTATTATATCTCTTGATTTTGTACTACAATACATAATAAGATTATATAAAGTTGAAAGTATAATTGATAAGATTATAAATATATATACATATTCATTATTAATTCATGTTCAAAAATATAAATAGTCTTTATTCATCAACATTATATATGACCATATATAGTTATAATATAAATTATTATTCTCTATATTGTACATTAAACTATATATACAAATTTATTAAAAGTAAAAACAAGTAGATCAAACACAAAACTTATTAAAACGCGAGTTCATTTTACAAAACTAAGTTATAAAAATATTATATTTTTATTATTTAAGAAAATAGCAAATAAAGTAGAATAGTGAAAAAAAACTGACCTATATCTTGTTGAGATGATGATTATTATTATTATTATTATTATTATTATTATTATTATTATTATTATTATTATTATTATTATATTATATTATTAGTTTTGTTATTATTGTATATATGTACAAGTTAAAATAAAAATATAGAAAATAAATAATATTAAAATAAAATTAAAATTGATGTGATGTTTCTGAAAAAAAAATATAATTATAATTATTTATGACTTCTTTCATTTAATATATAAGTAACATGTACAAACAAAGTCAAAAACTGAAATAATAAATTTTAGAAATCGAATGTCTCTCTTGTTTGATGACAGAAAATTTGTTAGAAATTTCCTTATTTTATTATATTTTGGTAGGTTAAAATATGTTGAAGCCATCTTAGTATTGTCTCTAGATAGTTTCAGTATAATAAAAAAATGTAAAGTCCTAAATAGAATCAATATCGAGTTGCAAGCTGGAACTAATCTGAAGACCAAACTAACCAATCACTCTAGAATGTGCAAACGACTCAACAGACAAAGGTTCGAGCCGAACTTGCAAGACTGGAAGAATATGAGTCTGGCTGATGAAGTTTGGAATCTACCAAGTATGGGTCCAACAAGTATGGTCTTATTCAGTACATCAAACTTACCAGCACAAGGATCAAGCGTATACTGAAGGATGACTATTATCTGCATGGAGTTGCAAGTATGACGACATCAGCATGGATTTCCAAAGTCCCAATCCCAGCGCAAAGAGACAACAAGAGTCACCTGAGAAATGTACTGAATAGTACAAACTTTAAGGATTGGAGATTTCTTAAAGTCTGCAAGCACGAAATACCAAGTTTCGTTACCTAGGACAACCAGTCTAGGATTCCTCAAACTGGCATATAATGTCATTCCGACACAAAGGCGAAGTGTCACTGTCATTGTCAAAAAAATCGGAACAGGTGCAGAACTTCTGAAAAAGCACCACCTACCCACCTAGAGCAACAGTCAACAAAGACATCCGATTGAACATCTTCCAATTTATCTCTAACAGACATCTATTTCAAACCTTCTACCTCACGGCTATAAATACCAAAGAAACTTCAACAAGAGAACGTTACGAACCAAAACTATGAAACCAAATTGATTATTATTGAAACCATGTACCCGAAAGCCAACCAAACTGTTCGAGGCTCTTAAGTTTTTTCGTGTGTCACCTTAGTGAACACGAGACTCAGAACCTTAGAGTTCTTGAGTTATCTCTTGGTAGTAATTCTCTCCAAGAAAGACTACAATAGTCTAGTACGTCTTGTACTGTGACTATTACGAGCAATCTGCCGCCAAGGAGACAGTTCAAGGGAGAACTATAAACACCCTATTTCGGCTACGAGGAGGCTAAGTGGTGCGCCCACACTCTAAGGAGCTGCAAAGCAAAGAACGAGCAAGGACCAGACAAGTGCGCTTGTAGACTGAAGAGAAAGCATTCTTAGCAAGCAATAGATCATAGGTGCACCTGTAGAGTTCTAAGCTTAGTGGATTAACAGACTTGAATCTGAAGAGTGGACATAGGACATTTTGGTCCAAACCAATATAAATCCTTTGTCATTTACTGTTTTTCTTCATATTTTCAGTTTACTTTTATTTGAAACTCAACACTCAAGTGTTGTAGTATACATTGAATACTGGCGTTATGTATACTTGACTTTAAGCAACCGAACTATAGATTTGACAAACCAAGCTGACTCGTCACCCTCAACTTGGATAAGTGCAAGCTTACCGAATACACAAATTCAATTTTCGTTGTGTATATAATTTATACTCTGATAAACTAGGACCAACAAGCGGTATCAGAGCAGTCAGTCCTTCTAGGTTGGTCATTTTCAGTCGCTTAGGACTGGTATCCATTCCTTGCACACGTTTTCAATCTTATCTTATAGCTCAGATTCAATCATGATGAACTTGATAAAGCTGTCACCGTACAATCCAGAATAGTACAAGATATGGAAGAAGAGATCTTCCATTCAGTTGAAAAGCGTTCATCCTGAGATGATAGAGGTGTTGGAGACCGGACCAATAAAGATCACCACGGTCCTCCCACCTCTCAGAAATGAAGGAGCAAGAATCGTTGAAAAGTCGTACGACGAATGGAATCCTGAAGACAAGAGAAGGAATCAACTTGATTCTATAGCTCTAGAGGCCATACTATATTCTTTAAAAGACGCCCTAGTGATAGAATCTTAGCAGTTCAACAACGCTAAAGAGGTTTGGAGATACCTCGACACACTTTGCCATGAGACAGACCAGATGAAATGCAATAAGCTGCAACTGTGTGTCGATAAGTACGAGTCATTCCAGATGCAAACTGGAGAGACGATAAAGGCAATGGAGAAAAGATTCAATGTCATCGTGAGTGAGCTTAAGGCATTAGATAGGACATACTCTAATGCAGATATTAACGCCAAGATCTTATCCAAAATGTCAAAGGAAGACTGGTTTGTCAAGACAACACCACTGAAAGAATAAGAATTATCCAAGATGACGACCAAAGAATTGTTCGCCCAACTCCAAGCCCATGAGTGGGACATCCAGATGGTGAACAAGAACGAGGCTATCCGAGCAGCCAGCTCGCCAAGCCCTCAAGCTGAAGATGCAGCTTATTTCGTAAATAGGGATTCCAAGTGGAAACTAAAGAAACCCTTCCACAGTGACCGGCCAGCTGGTGAGTCAAGCTCACAATCGAAAGAGATCCCAACTACATCTGGATCTCATTCCAAGGAAAGAGAAAGCTCAATCGCCGAGCTTGAAGAACAAATGAGGAGGCTTTCCAAACTCCTCAAGAAGGCGAAAAGGAAGTAGGAAGTGCCCAACTCCAAAGAAAAATGGTTCATCAAGCGAGCCCCCAGAGCATGCTTCTAATGTGGTTCATTCGAATACCTGAAGCTCGAGTGTCCCTTTGTGGACAAGGAGGAAAGGGAAAGACTGAAGAAGGTCTGTGAGCGGCGAGCATCTGAGGAAGTAGCTCAAGCAATGCTGACAAGGACCGAGATGTCGAACATCCCAGACCATGATGAAGATTATTCATTTGAGGAGGAAGTTGACGAGGATGCTCTCCTAGCGTACATGGTCGCATTCAGAGACGAAGTTGAGATTGGATCTGAAACTGAAGTTGAGATAGCACTCACAACTTCAAGTGAGCAGGTAGTCACTCCACCTATCGCTGAATTTTTAGCATGCATTCTTGATGAATTTGAGTCGTATTGCTCCGACTCAAAGGAGATCACTCTAGACATTTTATCGCATGAATTTTAAAAAAATTATGTAACAAAAAATTTCTTGGTTGTCGAAAACACCTCACTGAAATCACACGTTTCAGTTTTGACCTAGGAGAAAAGAATAGCTCTGCTTAAAGATTTTGAGAATTTAAATCTGTGTGCAAATCCTTAAATCTAACCATCATTGAGCAAGATGAAAAACTCAATTTTTTTAAGAAAGGCTAAAGAGGGCTCGATGAGGTGAAGCAAAACATGAGAGAGCCTTTAGAGAAGTTAGGGTTAGGTTTTGAAAATGATTTGAACAATGAAGACCCTGCACCTACTGGTACTAAGAGACCCATCATTTTTATAAAAGAAAAACTTAGTAGGCATTGTGAGTCGAGTGGTCAAGGGGAAGCATTCAAAGTGCCAGCTCAGACTGGAAATGCTAAAGGTTGGTTAGCCAAGAACCCCAAGCTGACAGATCAGTATGAGAAAAGTAAGTCCAAAGTTAAGGGTAAGCTGGTAAAACATCATGACCCTAAGTTGGAAAAATCTCAACCTGACATGAAGTCAATGCTACCTCAAAAGTTGACTAAGCAGTATGTCTCTACTGCAAAGATGTCATCTCTTTCGACCAGTTTGGCCAAGCAGCCAGTACGCACTGTAAGGAAGCTGAACACCCAACTTGGTCAACATGCTAACCAGGGAACCAAATCTCAAGTCCAACTTGAGAGGAGAAATATACCAAGTAGGGGGAACACCTACTTGAGGCCCGATCCCAAACACCTTTCTCATTTAAGGGCTAGGAAGGCTAGCCAAAGTGGTCCATGCTTGTCTAACACGCTACAACCAAGGTACTCACATCCGGAACCCAGATTCGGAGGTTCTCAAAAGAATTTCACTTCTAAAAGAACTCCACACACAACCACATCATCCCAACCAAAATCATGCACTTTTTCAGAAGGAAGAGAAATGTTCATGCTGGCGATAACAACAAGATTTCACCTGCTGTTAAGATCACAAAAGTGTGGATCCCCATGGGGCTGATCACACGAGCTGATCTCGTAGGACCCGCAGATACTCGGGGACCTAAAGTCGAAATCTTTTGATTGCAAGAACATGCACTGCAGGAGAAAAGCGAGTGGATCCTCGACAGCGGATGCTCAGCATACGTTACAGGAAACAGAGATTTCTTCACTGAGCTCAACATAATCTGAGGACCACCTGTGTTGTTTGGTGAAAATTCCAAAGGAAGAGCCATTGGAAGAGAATGCATCGAGCAAAACGGACTGAGACTAATCAACGTATCCCTCGTCATCAATCTAAAGCACAACTTACTCAGCATCAGTCAACTAAGCAAGAACCGATATATTATCTCCTTCGAGGAATCAAAATGTCAAATCAAACATAAATTCTATGGAGACATCAAGTTGATGGGAGTTCGCAAAGGTGGACTCTATGTAGTAGACTGACTGAGCGGGCAAATTGACTCGTGCTTTGTTGCCACCAATATCACAAAAATAAACTAGCTATGGCACAAGAGATGAAGCTATCTGAACTTCAAGACAATCAATCATTTGGCCAAACACGATTTGGTAAGAGGTTTACCAAAAGGAGTGTTCAAGAAGAAAGGAGTAAGCAAGGCCTGCCAGCAAGGGAAGCAAACCAAGGCCTCCTTCAAGAACAAATCAGTCAGCCCAAGCACTACCCGAATGCTGGAGTTACTCCATATGGACTTATTCGGTCCTGTAACTCCCCCAACCGTTGGAGGCAAGAGATTATCACTAGTAGTCATCGATGACTACTCGCGCTATGCATGGATTAAATTTTTAAAGGCCAAGGACGAAGGAAAGATCATTCTGCTAGAGCTGATTATATAAGTCCAGAACCAGCGAGAGGTGACAGTGTAGAGAATCAAATCTGACAATGGGACAAAGTTTTGCAACGGCCCACTGATGGATTTCTATACAGAAGCCAGCATCGGGCATGAGCGTTCAACTTAAAGAACTCCACAATAGAATGGCCTAGCAGAACGAAGAAATTAAAAGCTGAAGAAAGCAGTTCGAGCCATGTTGGCTGAGACCAGCTTGGGTGAGAAGTTTTGAGGCGAAGCTTTGATGACGACGTGCTACACTCAAATTCAAAACGACATCAATAATAGATTTGAAAAAACCCCACACGATATATATTATGCTCGTAAGCCCTCCTTAGCTCATCTTCATGCTTTTGGTTCACCATGTTATGTTCACAACAATGGAAAATCGAAACTGAATGCCTTTTTTCCCAAAGCTAATGAAAGTGCGTTTCTTGGTTATGGGCACCCATCTCACAAGGGATATCGGGTATTCAATTAGACTACCAAAGTTGTGGAGATGACATGTAATGTTATTTTTTATGAAACTACTTTAGTGCGCAAGAAACAATTTCCGCCAGAACAACTCGTGTGTCGATCGACAGGGTGTGTGTTGATTGACACACGGCCCCTCTTTCGATCCAACGTGCCCGCCTTTCAACCCCTTCTCTTCGGACTCCCTGTCTTACAAATCCTGCATTTCGACTTAATTCCTCCTAGCATCTATGTCGACCGACACCCTGCACGTCGGTCGAGACTGAGAATACAGCTGAAAGCATGCATTCTCTAACTTTGTCAATTTTGCACTCCAAAACCTGCATTTTTCACCATGACAAACAACCCAGACATAAAACAAGTATGACGTAGAGAAAATAAAGAAACCACACATTAACATCATCAAAACAACCTAAAAATCCATTGTTAAGTGAACGAAATAATGCACTTATCATAAACCCATTTACATCCAACTGGTCTCTTACCTTCAGGCAAAGAGGTGATCTCCCAAGTATGGTTCTTTTCAAGAGCCTCAATCTCAATTTGCATGGCTTACTGCCACTTAAGGTTAGTTCGTGCTTGATTATATGTAGTAGGCTCATGAAAAGTTGATAATAAGGCCACCGAATCAATAAATGCACCTGCTAAAGAACAATGGAGAGAACTAGAAGCATCAACACAAGAAAGGGTAGTTGTATAATCTTTTAACCAAGATGGAGGGTGTTTAGAACGAGTGTTTTGTCTGGTAAGTGGCTGAGACATAGGTGATGGAGATGAATGTTCAGAATCAAATGAGTGAGGTGAATCTGGAGATACAGAATCAGATGAAGATGTTGCAGGAATATTGACAGGAGAATCATCATCAATATGAGGAAGAGGAGTGTATGAGGGAAGTATAGGAAGATCTTAAGCATTTGCAATGGAAGGAAATAAGTGTTCATGAAAAACCACATCCCTAGAAACCACAACTGGATTAAGATCAGGAATAAAAACCTTAAAACCTTTTTGAGTAGTAGGATAGCCCACAAACACCCTGAGTAAGACCTACTGTCAAACTTATCAATATTGTGTGATTTGACTAAGGCATAAGCTAAGCGGCCGAAGGATTTCAAAGAGGAATAATCAGGAAGTTTTTGATGGAGAATATATTAAGAACACTTCCAGTTGAGTATAGGAGTTGGAAGGCGGTTGATAATGTGTGTAGTAGTGAGAATAGCATCACTCCAAAAGGATTTGGAAGGTTAGATTGTAAGAGGAGAGCCCGAGCAACCTGTAATAGATGTCTATGTTTGTGCTCAACCACCCCATTTTGTTGAGGTGTATAGGGACAGGAAGTATGATGTAATATTCCTAGATGAGTGAACAAGGGTTGGCATGTAGCATTTAAGAATTCAGAACCATTATCAGAGCAGATCGTTTTGACAGTCATATGGAATTGTGTTTGAATGTATCTAAGGAAAGATTTGAGGGTCTGAGGAAGTTGATTCTTGTGAGATAAGAGGAGAGTCCATGCACATCGGCTAAAGTCATCGACTATGGTGAGGAAAAATCTAGAATTAGACCTAGAAGTAATACGGTAAGGTCCCCAAACATCAATATGGAGAAGTTCAAAACATGCATTGCTTTTGATGTGGCTGTGAGGAAATGGTTCACAGTGTTGTTTGGATTTAACACATATATCACATTGTGTAACATCATCATGATGAGAAAGGGGAATACATGATTTGAGATGAGTGAACACTTTATTAGATGGATGTCCCAAACGAGAATGGCATGTTGCTACATCAATGGAGATATTACAAGACACAAAAGCAGACTGAAACATACAATGAGAAGCAAATTTGGATTGAGCATAGGGGTGTTCATGAGTCAAGCCGGCTCGTGAGTTGCTCGGGATCAACTCGAGAAAAACTCAAAATCGACTCGGTATTAGTCGAGTCGAGCTCAAGCTCAAGCTACTCGAGTAAGTACCGAGCTCGAGTTCGAGCTTGATAATACAAGGCTCGTTAGGCTCGTGAGCCTAATCAAGCTTAAGCTATATTTACAAAATTACCCTTAGTAATATATTAATTTACATTTTACCCCATTATATAAATAACTAAACCCTAATCCCATTTCATTTTTCTTTCAAATTATTACCCGCTCTCCCCTCCCTTCTTGCGCTCCCTTCCCTTCTTGCTCTCCCCTCTCTTCTTGTGCCCCCTTCCCTTCTTGCTCTCCCCGCTCTTCTTGCACCCCATTCCCTTGCCTGAATCTCTTGCGCCGCCGATGGTACCAGTTCAACTGATTTTTGCCGTCAATGTTATCGATTCCTCCAGCCCCACTGAATTGATTCTCTTCACCATCATTGTGCTCTAAATCTCTCTGCCATCATCCCATTTGATTCTCTCTCCAGCTGCAAATCGGTGAGTTCCACTCTCTTTTGCAGGATTAACTCTCATTTTTTATTTGTGCTTAATGAATATATTGATTCAGTTATTCGTCATTTTCTTGTTGGGGACTAGACAAATTATATTGGAGACAAAAAGATTCACGAAACACTTGGGCCGCACGTCCATACCATCTTACAACTATGCTTTCCTTTTTAAAAAAATTTAGTTCCAATATTACATTCCACTTGTAAAATGAATCTCAATTGAATGATAATTAGTGTTTCTTGTGCAAAAATGATTGTAAGCCACTCTTTGATTTGATGCTGCCCTTATATGTATAACGTGTTTTATTATAGGTCTAATAATATATGAATCATTCATTAACTTGGTGAAATTAGCTGATTGTTGAACTTTAGTTCCATGTTATGGAATTTTATTATTGAATAAAATAATTATTGTGACTCATTTATTTAATATATTGTTCCCCTACAATTCTTTTATTTTGGTCTGTTTGCTGTTTTGCAAGATTCAAACCCATCCTACAAACTTTTCTCTCTAACATGGAGACAAGTTTCATTTTTTAAGTTATTTCTTGCAGGGATTATATGATTGATATTTTGAGTAGTACTAGTTATTTATTAAGTTTAAAGAATGCAAACAATTGTGATTTCTGTTTGGAGTATGATTAGAAGCATGCAATATTAATCTTCTTCTACTGGTGTTAATGGTTGCTAAAATTCTTATATTATTTCACTTATTTTTCCATGGAATCCATGATATTAAAGTTGCAGGTTTGTTGAGAGAAAGTTGAAGATGGTAAAATAGCACAAGAGAAAGTAGCTGGGAGGAGCAACATTTCTTTCTTGTTTGCCTTGGTGGTTTTAACATTTTGGATTTCCATCTTTTTGCAATTTTGAATTTCAGATTTTGTTCTACTTATTTTCATGTAATTGAGATCAATTTATTTTCCAGTAAGTTTGTACTTAATCTAGATTGTATGCAGTCAAAACATATATTTATTGTGGTTGGTGTGAGTTTTATTGTTCAATTATTGTATTTTAATTAAATTAAAATATTTTATTAAAATATTAAAAAAATAAAAATCCGAGCTCGAGCTTCGCGAGCTTTCTATCGAACCGAGCTCGAGCTCGAGCTTCAATCTTTAGAGTCGAGCTCGAGCTCGAGCTTGGCCAAGCTCGGCTCGGCTCATAAGCACCCCTAATTGAGCAGCAAGTATTACAGAAGGCTGAAAGAAAGTAGAATTGAGGATGTAGAGATGCTTTAACATGTGCCCCACAACAATGATAGATTTAGAGTTAAGGTCATGTAAAAAACAACAAGAACCAAAGAAATAGAAACCCAAGTGGGAATCACATGAGGCTTTATGCACTGAAAAAAGGTTAAATTTAAAAGAAGGAATATAAAGGACTGAATATAAAGTGAGCGAGGCTGATAAAGCTGAGTTACCAGTATGAGAAACATGTTGCACACTTCCATCAGGAAGACAAACATGAATGAGAGAGGATGTATGTATAGGTGAGAGTAACATATCAAGCGAAGTACACATATCACTGGTGGCTCCAGTATCAACAATCCAAGACCCTACTTCTATGTATTTATCAAGCATAGAACTACAGCAAGTTGAGAATCAGTTACCTGCAAAATCTGGAAGGAATGCAATATTGACCGAGTCGGTAGCGGAAGAAGTTGAATGATGAGCTCCTTCATTCCATTCCAAAGGACTATCGGACACCATGGCTGCAACAAGAGGGCCTTTGCGCTTGTTTTGATCCACCCAATCAGGATATCCTACAAGTTTGAAACACTTATCAATAGTGTGCCCAATACGTTTGCAATGAGAGCAAACCATAGGAAAAGAATCGCATTTACAAAAATGACGTGGGCGGTGAAAATCGCGAGACCACTTAGACTTGGCATGCATAGCTACATTATCATTACTCATGTGAAAATTAGCAGCAACTTGTTGATTCTGCTCGGCCTTGAGCATCATGGAATACACCTTGGTAATAGAGGTAAAGGATCTGTGAGCAGCACTTAATTCTTCTCGACTGAGAATGAATCATTCAATCCTAATAAAAATTCCATAGCCCGATCCTCCAATTGAATTGAATCAAATACATCTGCAGCATCAATAAGAGCAACTCGAACCCCAAGCATAAAATCATCAGACTTTTCAGAATATTTGCGCGAAATACTCTCGCAATCGAGGTCGGGCTGCAATGCTTCCAACTGATCAGTGAGATCTTTGAGCTTGCCATAGAAATCGGTCACACCACATGAATTCTGCTTCATGACCGTAATGTCGCGCTTGAGTTGATATAGAAGAGAAAGATTAGTGACACTGTATCGTTCCTCAAGCTCACACCATAGAACCAACACAGAACTGACATAGGCAAACTAATTAACCAATTCCTTGGATATGGATGATTTCAACCACGATAAAACCATGTTATCAACTTTTTTCCATTTCCAAAAATACTTGGACATTGACGGCGGACAAACACACGAACCATCAACCATCCTTAACTTGTCTTTTGAAGTAAGAGTCGTCACCGCTGCGATCCGCCACGTGCGGTAGTTTGCGTCGGTCAAAGGGAAAGATACCATACTCATGTCTGGATGATCAGAGCCATGAAGAAACAATTATTCTTCATAGACAACATCTTCAATGTACGCAGCCAATGGATGCAAACAAAATCAGGATCGAAAAAAATTTCCTGCAAATGATCCTATGTGAAGATATGAAATGCAATCAAGTTTGAATATCAGAAAATGAGTTTATTCATGAGTAAACTAATCGAGCTCAACAAAATACAACCATTCACTACTTATACAACGTGGAAGAAGGCTCTAGAAGATATAATATTCTAACTAACTTCATAACAAAATCAAAATAACAGACTAAGGTTTGCTGTGTTTGTTGTGCTCATGCATGCATGTGAGTATCTAGAAGGACTTCAATTCTTGCTTCTCACGTGTGTATTATCGACTTGTAATATCCTTAATACATGTACACGACATAGCTCTTGATAACGCACTAAGTCACCAGAATTGAAAGCTTCAAGAATAGAGTAAAGCCACTCAACTTTAGTCCCCATAAGACTTTTAATCCGCAGAAATTACAATTTAGAAACCAAATTAAAACAAAGTTTACCATAAGACAGAGTTAAATCAAAGGCAAGAAGATAAATTTTGTTCATTGACACGATGCATGTATTGTGGAACATGAACTTGACAAAGGGACAAAATCTTCTCCCCTCTCCCTCCATTTTTCGGTGAACTATTTGAAAAAGTATTTATAAAAATCAGAAAACGTAATCAATACTCATGAAACAATATATCCATGCAATTACATCATAAAGCAATTACACGAATACACGTGAAGACATTTACCTTCGGCTACGGGCGGTCTAGACGGGGAGTAGTCGAGGCTTAGGCGGTTTTAGATAATTGAACTATTTTTATTATTTTTTTCTTTTATTTCGAATATTCAACCATTTTATCAAAATAAAGCATAGTTAGTATGTACCAAACATCCTAAATAAATGTAGGACACATTCAATACTTGAGGTTATCATTTTTTTTTCATTCAAGCACACAACAGACAAATTAATAATTTAAACTTCAATTTACGTACATTTTTTATATTATTATAAACTAATGTAAGAAAGAAAGAAAAAAGTAAACAAAGGGGCGAGGCAAGACAAAATGGTGTTGGCAGGCCCATGAGTCCATGACGAGGGCGGGGAGTGTTCTTATGAAATTTAGTGTTGAGATCTTGAGGAGGTACACGAGTGTGATTTTGCAAAAAAAAGGAAAAAAATTATATTTTATATATAATTACCGCCCAGGCCGAGTACTCTTGCCGCCCAAGCCGAGTACTCCCTCCGTCGAGTGTTCGTGTGTGTGAAACACACTAGTGCAAGTGAACACTATCACAAGTAATATAAAACAGAGTATTCTCCGAGTATCGATCTACAGGGAAGGGTTAGAGGTGCACAAACACTCAACTCGGTTTAATTGATGGGGAAAAATAATTTGGTTTGTTTAATTAATTTAGGCATGAACTAATGAGTAAATAACAATAAACATAAAACAGGGGATGACCATAAACAGGGGAAAAATGAGAAAAATCGGATCGGATAAATTCTTTTTAATCAATTATAAAAACGACCTAGGCTATGGAATCACTTGCTACAGATAATATGCTGCAGCATCGTAAATAGCACAGAGTAAAGTTGCTGCCAACTATGGTTCTCAACTAGATTTTCCAAAATAGGTGGGATAGCCTTTTCTAAATTAATTAACATATTCCTATGCCCAATTCAATTTAGATTCAGCACCAATTATCACTCTCCTAGGCATTTTTACAAACACAAACCCGCATATTCCTATGCATGAAGTGTGCAATATTTGGGGTTTCTACTCTTAGCCTCAATTTTTCCAAATCTAAGCTAAGCATGAATCACAAACATTCAAGCTCCCACAAGAGTTGTAATTTTAAGAATTAAACCACCAAAATATTCAAAACTCCATTCCATTCACAATGCATAACAATCCATTCAACTCAAACAAGTTCATCCATAGCCATGGTCAACTAAATTAGCTCATATTTACAAGGGTAGGAGCTAGATTCATGTTTTGAAAGCTGGAATTCATACTTAAAAATAAGAAATAAAAGATAGAGAAGACAAGAAGAAGAATCCCCCTTCGATTAGCTTCAACAAGGAACGATTCCTCAGCCCCAAGCTAGCCTCTCGTTGGCGGTTGAGCTGAAGCTCGTTATTCTACCTCTGTCGCAGGCGCTTCCTGTTCCCAGCTGAAAATCCTTCTCCAGCTGAGCTCCCAGCTCTGAAATGTATGGCGATGATTTTCTAGGTGAGCTCCCCTTTCCTTTGATTTTTCTTCCAGCTGCACTCCTTCTTCCTCAG
>JAPKLW010007265.1:0-15434 GCA_026898455.1 Plectranthus barbatus
CAGCATTGCGATTACGTGTATGTAGGTAGGTCAGGTGTATATACAACACTGCTGTTAGTTTTCAACTTTCAAACTACGAAGTAAAGAATAGGAGACGTTTTTTAGCGGCCGAGTTACACGGGCGACCGCTCGCACGTGTGTGTTCGCTCGTTTCTCCGCCTCACCACGTGCACATTTGTGGGTTCCATCCCGGTTGTAGGCGCTAAATAATATATTACTCCACTTAATACGAATTATATATTTAAATTTAATCATTTGGAATAGTCATATATCAGTTTTAGTCATTTTTATCCTCTCATTACAAATTTAGCCAAAAATATTAATTTCAGCAGGTAAAAAATGATTTGATTGCAAATATTTTGACACTAATATCAAATCTATTAGTTAAAATCTGTTTTTAACTAATTTAATAGATAAATGTGTCTAAATGGAGATAAATCTCTTTAAAATAATGAAATATGGTGGCACTCGTTTTTTATTTTGTATCCTGGAGTTATTTGGCGTTGCACCCATCTTTTTTAAATGAAAATTGTGTGAGCTAATGGGGCCCACTGAATGCGATCTGGATGCCACCGAGTGGGATCAGGTGCAATCCGATCACACTCATTTATATTAATTATTTTTAAAATGTTGTGAGATGTGGGGCCCACCGAGTGGGATCGAGTGCGATCCGGTCGCACTCATTTATTATATTTTTTAAAATTTTCTTGAATTGTGGGGCCCAATGAGTGCGAATCGGGTGCCACTGAGTGGATCGGGTGCGACCCGGTCACACTCATTTATTAATTTTTTTAAATTTTTTTTTGAGTTATTTTAATTATATATTTTACTTAATATAATGTCATATTTAATGTTAAAAAAATACTTTCAATACTTTTAATACTTTGGAAGATAATTTTAAATTATTTTGTTGTTGCGTATTAATGCAATTAAGTCTTTATACATATTGATTTGATGAGTCCATGCATACTGCATACCTATGAAATAGATTTTTCTAAAAAATATTATGTGAAGGGTAATAAATCGTACAATGAAATTACTGAAAATTGAAATCAATTCAATTTTTTTTACCAATAGTATCTCCTTCAATTATTTTTGTGTATTTGCCGACACTCTTTATAATGTATGTAATTGAAGTAAAATTCATAGTCACATACACATTTCTTACGCACTTCCATTTTTCTTTCAATTTCATTATCTGTCTCTCTTAATCAAAATATTATTTCTTTGTTTGCGAAAATGGAGCACTGGTGCAGTGTAATAGTTCACTATAATGGCCAATTGGATGAATCGTGCAACTATATTGCCGGACAAGAACGATTGATTTATATACCAATCGCCAACATTTTCATAACTGCATTAAGAAGCAACATTCAACTTTTTTTTGATGCGGAATCCATACACAATGAGTATAATATTTATTACACTCCCGATCCTGAAGCGGGAGATTTGTAAAATCATTGTTGGTGATGAATTTGGAGCTTCAGCGACTGGTTGCTCTTTATTCGGAGCCGCATGTTTATATTGTTATGAATCATACGGCGAGTACCGGTGTTGGGACTTCACATCGGGAGCCATCCCCATACAAGTCGTTCTTATCATCAAATAGTCCACCATCGTACCAACATTTTAGTCCAGGTTTGGAAGATCTACAAAGATTTGAGAATTCATTAATTTTTAGTACGTCATCAGAAGGTGGTAGTTGGAGCTCCCAAATTCCCAACTTGAATGATGAGGCTCCCCATGCAGAATACGAGGAGGCATATGAGGAGGAGGAGAACGTGAATACCGACCACCACACAACAGGTGATGATCGTGTTGTTGACTCTAATGATGAAGAGGACGATGAGGAATCCAAGGAGGAGTCAAGCGATGATGAAGATTTCAACAATTCTGTTGCATTAAAGAACTTTACGGTTGCTGAATTTTCTGCATGGACTCGGGTATATTGAAATGGACTGGAGTGGCATGTATGTTATTAACTGGTTGTGCCGAACTATGTCTGCGACGCTGATCATCAGACTGTCTGGACTTATTACGCCTACCAGTCTCTATTGAACTATGCATGCAGGGCTGATGCATTGGCAGTTGATCCTGCTCCTGATCGGGAGCTCTATCGTGATGACTAGCCGAGCTGTGTGCCCTCTCCATCTCACGTCTATGGCTCCAACTATGGCTAGACTCTGCAATATCATCATGACGTCTACATCCAGCACCACGAAACAAGTCTGAAACAACCCTTCTCAACTGTGGGATAACTCTCTCCGTCACTGCATGATCAACTGCAGCTGGCACTGCAACATTCACCACAACAGTCACAACAATTGAGACTGTATCCCGGATCAGAGCTATCAATCTCCGTGATCCACAAAATCTCTTAAAATCACCAAAGTCCCCACTCGATGAAGAACCATATCGGCTCAAATGAGTGCGCCTACGAGATCCACTAGAGCCCAGTGTCTCGTGCTCTGAACCCTCACGTGGCCCACGGGAATGAGGCTCATCCTCCTAATGCCCCTGATCATCATCATGGCCTAAACCCTCCTGATCAACATGAGGCCCTTGATCAGCATGTCCTCCTCCTGCATGGGCTGCTCGAGCATAAAACTACTAGCCGAACATAAAACCAGTCACTAAGGCAAACTCCATCACTGAGAATCGAATAGGTTGCCCACCAATAAAAAACCATAACTCAAATGGGGTGGGATATCTAATTTGGTAACTTAATAATTCTAAAAGTGGTTGAGAAGCACTTGGGCCCTGATTTTTCCAATTTAATAAATTGCCAAAAGGTCCATTCTTAAACTGTTCCAACAACTGAGCAACTCCTACAGACCGTAAAGTTACATCTATGCTATCTAATACCCAAACTTTAGTGCATAGGTTTATTTTACTAGATGCACCATGTATCTGAGGTCTAATCCAGTTAATCTGCTCATATAATACCATTGTTAGGTATGGATGTAGAAATCCCTCTTTTAGTTTGATGTTTTGATGTGTCAAAACTGTGTACCAAAGCCTAGGCCTTGGAGTTATTACATCATGTAATCCTTGTATAGGATGATCGAGTTGTAATGGTCTAGGAGAAGAAAACTATCAAAAATTGTGGAACAATTTTTGAAGTGGAAGCCGTCCAGACGAGAAAACTATCGAGAATAATGGACGAGGAAAATTGTGCAGAGTAATGGACGTGAAAAACTGTGCAAACAGTTTTTCAACTGTCAAGGAGCGTAAAGCAAAGAAAACTATGGACACAGTTTTCATAAAGAAACTGTCGAGAGGCGCTCACAGTTTCAGACTAGGACAGTTTCACGTCAAAGAAATACATGAAGAGCAAGATGCCGAACAATCAAGACTCAAATGATAAGGAACGAAGATACACTCAGTTATGACTGGAGTACAACGTTGTTCGAGTATGACACAACAAGTACAAACTGCCCCTGCAAAAAGCATGGCAGTGATTCAGAAAAGGCAGAGGAGTATTACAGAAAAGGATGAACACTGTTGGACATCCTTCGAAATATCTCTACCAACTATTTTCAAATCTCCAACTATAAATAGCAAAAGGATCAGAGAGACACGTTACGACTTACGAACAACAATCTACAAACGACCAACTAACACCTGAAGAACGCTCATAAACTCTACCGAATTTAAAGCTCAAAGCATTAAAAGCTCTCGAGCAAGAAGGCATTAACTTTGTGGTTCATTTATTGAACACAAGGCTTTATTGCTTAAGGAATCTTCAGAGATCCACCTTGTGACCTTTGTGTACACGAGGATTAAGTCTTTTGACTTATTCTAATTTTCTTGGTGTTCTTACTTTTCAAGTGAGAACACAACAACCTGATTTTCTAAGGAGAAGAAGGTTAGTACGGGCTTTTGCCAACCAACATACGTTCTGAGAAGAACTCTACCATCCACCCACCGGAGAACGAGAAGGGAGGTTTGTCCTCAATCCATTTCCGACGACTGCCAGTTCTGAGAAGGCTTAAAGGTGCCACCTGGCTTCGAGGAACTGAAGAAGGTGTGAAGAACAATTGCATGGGCGAGTGATCCATTCTGCTTTGGACGGTGGTCTTTACAGCATTTGGCTATAGATCATGAGGATTGTATCTTCATTACTTAGTGAATTACCGAATTAATTTTCGAAGAGTGGACATAGGACTTAAGGCTCCGAACCACTATAGATATCCTGCATCATTTACAGTTTTATTTACTTTACGCACCATACAATTTTCAATTGTGTTTTGAAACCTTCAACACTTCTCTGAATGTGTTGAAGTGTATAATTTTTGACTGCTTATAACTGTAAAGTGGTTACCTAAATTGCTGGCTAACACAAACTGTTGTTTAAAAACTGAGTCGTAAGTTAGAAATCGAACTGCCTGCATTTAGAGTGCAAACAACTATTCTTATACTTCCACTGCACATTATTTGGGACCAACAAGTGGTATCAGAGCAGGTCGGTCTTTCTAGATTGTCCTGTTTTGAGTTGCTTAAGACCGAATTCGTATTTTCTTGCACTCTTGATTGTTTGTTAAGTGTGATTAGCGAGCAGGTTATCTTAAGATAATGATAAATTATCCAAGCTTTCCCAAGTACAACCCGGAGAAGTTCGAGGTATGGAAGAAGAGGTGTCTCATTCAACTAAGAGCTTAGCATCCAGAGATGGATAAAGTTTTGAAGAATGGACCTCTGCAGATCCAGAAGATTAATATCCAGCTCGCAGGAGAAGATGACCCAGGTGGTGTCCAAATGGTAGATAAGCCACTGGAAGAATGGACACTTGAAGACAAGAAACGTCATCCCAGAATCTCTCATGGACGAAGCCATAGAGAACAACAGTGCTAAAGAGTTATGGGACTGGATCAACGAGCTTACAAGGGAAACTGAAGCTATGAAGCGCAATAAGAAACAAATGTGCGTTGACAAATATGAATCCTTCCAGAAGCTGCCTGGCGAAACAATAAAATCGATGGAAGCAAGGTTTAACACCATTGTCAGTGAAATGAAAATTCTTGGAAGAGAAGAAAAGGTGGCTGACATGAACGCCAAATTTTTTTTGAGAATGCCGAAGGAAGATTGGTTTGTCAAAACCACCAGTTTAAAGACCATGGATCTCTCGAAGATGTCAACCAAAGAGCTGTTCGCCGAACTCCAAGCCCATGAATGGGATATTCAGATGGTGAACAAGAATGAATCTGTTAGAATCCCGAATTCAACAGCTGATGGTGATGCAACATTCTTCGTTAAGAGAGACTTCCAAAGGCGACCAAAGAGGCCAGTTCATTTCGAGAAAATTGCCTACCAATCCTCACCACGAAGGATACCTCCACCTTAGTTCAGAAGAAGGAAACTGAACTGTCAGTTGCCAAACTGGAGGAATAGATGAGGAACCTGACCGTACTTCTCAAGAAGGCCAAAGGAAAAGGGAAGGAAGCTCAGTCCAGCGAGCAAAGGTTTACAAAGAGAGAGCCACGCACATGCTACTAATGTAACTCTCCAGATCATCTAAAGTACGGATGTCCTCTAGTTTCTCAGGAAGAGAGAGACAGGCTGAAAAAGGTGTTTGAAAAGAGAGCATCTAAAGCAGTGGCCCAAGCAATGCTCACAATAACTGAAGTGCCAGACATACCAGACCATGATGATGGCTATTACACGTCTGAGGATGAGAATGATGAGGAAGCACTCCTTTCCTTCATGGCAGCTATTGATGGAGATGTTACCGACGAAGAAGACAGCGCTTCAAACTGCGTAATAGTGGTAACAACTCATCTACCCTCATCTCTTGCATCTGCATGTTTTGAAGAAAACTCTGAATTTTGTCGTTCGAATTCAGAAGATGTTTCTCTTAAAAACATCATTAAAGAGGTAGAAAAATTCAATGAAATTAAAGATGCATTAGTTAGTGAAAATTCCTCACTGAAATCATAGATTTCAGTTTTGACCGAAGAAGTCGCAAAGACGAGGTCAATCAGTGAGAATTTTGAAAAACTCAAGGAAGAGCATTCAAAACTTCTTAAAGATTTTGAAAATATCTCAAAAGAATGTGATTCCTTGAAGAAAATTTCATGTGTTGGAGAAAGGAAATGTCAAGTCCAAAGAGCCAGTTAAGAAAAATGTCAAGACCAAATGTTGATAAAAAACTGACACCTCAACAGAGAGTTAACATAGTTTGTAAACTGTACAAACAAGTTGAAAAATGACTTTCCTTCAAAACTGGACAAGCGTAATGTTCTATATGCAAGGAATCTAGTTTTACCAACAAGAACGACTAAGCAACCTATAAATGCTGCAAGGAAGTCAATTCGTCAACCGAATAAAAATCTGAGAGGTTATGATAGAACTCAGTTCTATTATAACAATTATCCGAATAGGAGGAACACCTATTCGAGGCCTGAGTCGAGATAGTTTCATTCTCAAAAGACTATGATGGCTAGTCACCCGAGAACAGTTTCTCGAGACTCTTTCCAGAACAACAATTTCAGAAAGAATTCACACACCACAACCTTTCCTAACATGCATTCAAACAACATACATTATATTAGAAGAAAGGTTAATCAATCACTAAAGAGTGATTTAATTTCACGAACTGTAAAAGTTAAACAAGTCTGGATACCAAAAGGTTGGATCCAGAGAACTGACTTTGTAGGACCCGAAAGGATACGGGGACCTAAATGAAATTCTCTGTCTTGCAGGGACAAAGTTCTCAGAAGAAAACTAGATCATGGATCTTGGATAGCGGGTGCTCAGCACACATGACAGGAGAGATGGATCTCCTCAAGAATCTTGTGATGTGCAGAGGACCATTTGTCACTTTTGGGAACAAAACCAAGGGTAGAGTAGTTGGAAAAGGATGCGTGGAGCACAATGGAATCATCATTCAAAACATGTCCTTAGTCACCAACCTGAAGCACAATCTTCTAAGCATCAGCCAGTTGAGCGAGAGTGGCTACATTGTCAGTTTTGAAGAATCAGAGTGCCACATCATAGACTAGCTGACCAACGAGACCAAGATAAGAGGAATCAGGAAAGGAGGTCGGTATGTTGTAGACTAGTCCAGTGGAGAAGAGGGAACCTGCCTCCTGGCGCACAGTTCCTCAGATGGAGTAAACTAGTTGTGGTACAAAAGATTAAGTCACCTGAACTTCAAATCGATTAGACATCTAGCAAAGCATGATCTAGTTGATGATGGATTTATATACTGAAAGCATTATGATTGGTATATTATGAACAAGGTCGATTGGTTAATATACTGGGAATCATAAATGTTGTATGTTCATCTCCTGTCTGAATTAACAAACATGTGTCGCAAATGCAATTATCCTCTTATCTCGTCGATAGGGAGATCATACAGTGTGTAGTAGATCACGGAAGATCGTATGGATCGTTTGACCTAGCGATATATAAATGGTTATCACAGCTGAGACAGTTCCAGGATAAACTGTCGGTGTAGGCTGCAGCATACGCGGTAATAAGCATCTTATCTTGGATGGCTTGGTATGCTAGTGTGGGGCACACATTGATAAGGACCTAAGTTGAGATCGATTCTTTTATCTGACGTTAAAAGAATCCATATCTCTATGGCTTGATGAGATCCTAAACCTAAATGAAAGTACGGAAGTGCAGATTGTGTATCACTTTGAGTTGCAATGAAAGGCTCTAGTTGAGCTTGTATATCTGTATCTTGGGTGATAGCATTTTGTATATGACTGTTTGGTACTAGAACTAGGTAACCACATCCAATATAGGATGGTGACATTCCCTGAGCAGCTCAAAAGGTTCATTATGCTAAAGTCCTGCCAGGCTGATTAAGTTTAAGCATAAGTGAAAAGGTTTGAGTGGATTGACTCAGGAATATAAGATGTTAATTAATTAAATAGCTTGTCAGAGCTTAAATTAATTAACGAATGTCTGTAACCTTAAATGTGGGGATAAACCGAGCCCATGCAACCTGTACCTCAAAACGTGTTAGAAAATAGGTAGGACAGTATTGATTCTCTGGTGGAATGAATCAATATTAATTAATTAATTATATTCTGGGTTGAATTTGGGAATTAATTAATTGATAGGCCTCATTTGCTATTTGCATTCTGGTTCTTGGTCTAGCCCATGAAAACTCAGGCCCAATAGAAGTCCAGTATTTTCCTATAAATATGCCTCAGTTCCTCAGATCTCAACACACCACAAGATCATATGTTGCACATAGCAAACCAGTATTTGTGAGCTGTGGTGATTGACTAGATCAGAGAAACGAGGAGGAAATTCAGCTTCTCAACCGGGCAAGGAATCTGAAGGAAATCTTCACCAGATATTCGGATTGAGTTGGGATACAGATCAGAAGATCACATCAGGAGGATTATCTTATTTATTCTATATCCTTCTTGTTTTCGAAAATTATATACCATTTTTCATAGATATAATTCCTCAATCTGTTAGGAATTAATCTTTGTGCGCGGGAAAGGAGATCAAGATCAAATCTCTGCGCACTCGTTCTTCAGGTTTCTACTATCCAGGTATTCCGCATAAACCCCCTTATGCAAAATAAATAGGAGCATGCTAGGAATAATCATAATCATAGCAATTTATTTTGTTATTCCAATTAATGATCCTTGGCAAACGGACTTCGTGATTCAGTTCACGAATCCCTTCAATTGGTATCAGAGCCAGGTTAATTAATTGGCTCTATCGGAAAAAATAATATTGCCTATGATTTGCATGATGATTATTATCGAATGATTGCATGTATGGGTTTTTGGATTGTATGTTTGTATTTTCGTCCTCGTGGTTCTCGGGTTAATCCGCCCTTTTACAAGGATTCATTTTTCATCCATGAGATAAATCCGTGGTTAGATTTAAATTCCAAATTGTATTAGGATGCAATCCCATGTAATTTTTCAATTTTAAAATTAAATCTATAAAATAGAAAACGAAGAACACGAAGAACGAGGGAAGAACATGAAGAACGAAGGATCGTGTGATGCATCGCGGCGGGGCACAATGACGCCGGCACGAGGGACGTGCACGGCGGTCGTGAAGCGGCGAAGGCACGCCGGTGGCGCACGCAGCAGACAACCGGGCATGCCGCAGCCAGCACGGTGGCGCACGGCGAAACCCCGCGCGGCCGCGCGCAGCAGGCAGCAGCCCGCTCGATGGCACGGCCGAGGAGGCGTGGCGCGGGCACTGACGGCGGCAACGAGGGCTGGGGAGGCACGACATGCACGGCACGGTGGCCAGGCGCGCGCGGCGGCATGCACAGGTGCAGGAAAATCCTAGGGTTTCGCGCACGTACGCCGCACGGCGTTCCTGCGCTGGCACCGGTGTCCCTCCCGCTCGTCGGTCGGCGATGGAGGTGAGGCAGTGCGGCGAGGCTCCAGGGGTGGAAGGCAGCAGCAGCAGCGAGCGCAAACCCTAGGGTTTGCGGCTGCAGCCTGGCGCACGTCATCACCGCGCCCTGTGCGTGCTTCCGGTGAGCCTGGATGGCCGGTGATGAGAAGAAGAAGGTGACGGTGGTTCGAACGATGGTCGGGGCAAGCCGGGGCGGCTGCATGCAAAGCGGGCAACGGCCGGAGGAGGCGGATCACGGGCTACGATTGCGCGATGTGCATGCACGATCATTGCACGATTCCGATAGCCCTCACAAAGGTGGCGGGTCACCGACGGCGGTGGTTCGCCGGTGGTGGCCTGTCAGGTTGAGTTCTCGCGGGATATCGGGCTTGCAATGTGTGCCCGACCCGCGATTTGGTTAACTGGCCCAGTTGTCCTATTTTCTGATGGATCAAATCTTGGAGGCCCATTTTTTAGAAAATAAATTCAGATCACAGTCCAAGTAGTGGTAGCCCGTTTGAAGATCTGTGAAATAATTCTAAAATGTAATAGATAGGATTATTTCTTAATTTTGTATCATGAGGCCACAAGGACAATTTTTATTTGTTTTATTATTTGTCTTCGCATGATATATGCGTTTAAATTAATTGCGCAACATATAATGTTGGGAAAATATTCCTGAATTACCCTTAGGAGCACAATGTAAAAGGTTTTGTTGGATCAAACCTTAGTAAAAGGTCGATCATTGCTGAACCTTAGCATAGCTTAGCAACTTATGTAATGTCCTGTATAGGGTAAACATCGAGTTGTAATAGAATAGATTGCTTGGAAGAAATCTCAACAGATAACAGGAAAGCATGAAGAAAAAGAAAATTAGTAATAGCAGAATGCTGAGGGGTCAGCATCTGATAACACGATACAGGCTGCTAAAGACGTCAGCAATCCAAAGCCAGAGAAGTAGAAGAACATTTGCTACGCATCAAGACTAGGAGCATGCTGAAATATATTCAGCATCCCGTTCCAGTAAAGGCACAACAAAGCAAATCTCAACTACTACACCGCTATTCTGACCAACACGCGAAAATTAGACCTGTCAGAAGTAGGACGGAAAAGCCTGTACAGAGACAGAAAAGTTGGTAAAAAGCTACCTGCATTTAAGTAGAAAGATCCGTTGTGTCTAACGGATCTGCCGACTCAAACTTCGAGAAGACAACCATAAAAGGCAAGTCAAAGGAAGATGCAGGAGCTGCTCACTCTCTTTAATGCAAACACACGTACAAAAGTTTCCAAAAAGAGATAGAAACCTTGAGAGCAGTTCAGTGTAAAGGCATAATACCGAGATACCAAAAAACCTTCAACGCCTTGAGTGTTCCACCATATATCTGACACTCAACTGAGAAATTCTTGAAGGGATTCAAGAATCTTCGATCATTGGGATCACTTTTATCATAAAAAGTATCCAGCAGTCAGTTTCTCAAAAGGAAATTGATTAGAACGGGCACTGACGCCGAGAACGAATGATAGTTCAGAAGGAACTTTAAAATCTTCCACAGGTGGTGAAAGCGAGTTTTACGAAGGTGCGCCCTTGACTCAGCCGGAGCCACACCTGAAAGGTTTGAAGTATCGAAAGATAGCCGTGGAGCAGACAGACCAGACGACGGCTGCTTGCTTTACAGGAGAGGCAACTTTTTGTACACCGTATACTTTCTTAGTGAAATTCTTAGCGATTCGGCTAAGGAGTGGACGTAAATCATTTGATCGAACCACTATAAACCTTGTGTTCTCTTGTTGTTTACTGTTCTATTACTTTTGAGGTACGACGATTTAACCTAGCAACGGAGTTGCTAGAGTATAATTGCAAAAAGTAACTTAAGCAAACTTGAACCGAAAACCCTAAGTTAAGAATAATCTTCTTACAAGTAAACGCTAATTTTTTTTATTCCGTTGCACTTCGTGTATAGCTTATTGTTACCACGACGACTCTGATCTCAGGGACCAACAAGTGGTATCAGAGCAGGAGGTTGAAAAACCGACTGCTTCTGAGTCGCTTAGGACCTAGATCCTAGTTTTTTTCCTTGCGTTTCTTGTATCTGTGTCTTACATAGCTCAGGTAAAGGTGAAAAGAATCAACATGACGAATCACGCTCTTTCAAAGTACAACAAGGATGGTTTTGAAACTTAGAAAAAGAAGGCCATGATCCAATTGCAAAGCATTCATCCGGAGATGAGGGACTTTCTCATGATTGGTCCTATAGAGATCATGAAAGTTAACACTGCACCCCCAGCACCCGCTGGTGGTCAACCCAGACCCGAGATGGTGAAGAAACCCTACGAGGAATGGACTCTCGAAGACAAGAAGAGAGGCCAGCTGGAGTTTAACGCTATGAAACTAATCATGGACTGTCTACCTCCTCTGATGTCAGACAAAGCTCTGGACTACAACACAGCAAAAGAAATGTGGGAGTACGTTTGTGAAGTTTCTCAGGAGACAGAACAAATGAAGCGGAACAAGCTACAAGTTGCTGTGGACAAATACGAATCCTTCGCCATGGTTCTGGGTGAAACCATTCAGCAGATGGAAGAAAGATTCAACACCATCATAGGAGAACTCAAAAATGTCGGGAAGAAATATGACAAAGGAGAAATGAACAACAAAATAATATCCAAGATCTATCCCATAAGTGATTGGTTTGTCAAAATGACTAGCTTAAGTGAAAAGGATTTGAGCAACATGTCTACCGCTGAAGTGTTCTCTCAATTAAAGGCACATGAATTCATCATTCAGCAGTCGAAGAAGAATGAAGCTGCTATAGCACATCCAAGTGCCACAAGTGCTGGAACTCAAGAAGATGTAGCATACTTCGTCAAGAAGGATACAAATAAATGGAAATCTCCAAGGAAACCATTTTATAATCAGGAGAGATCAACACCAACAACACCAACGAAGGAGACTCCATCAACTTCTAACTCAAGCGGTGAAAATCAAAAGATAGACGAGTTGGAAGAACAAATGAAGAAGATACAAAAAATGATCTTGGAAGCAAAGGCAGAGAAGGATGCTAAGGCAAGCTCGATACAGCATCCCATTGAGAAAAAGATAAGGACATGCTTTGAATGCAAATCTCCTGATCACTTGAAGCATGATTGTCCAAAAGTAAGTCCTGAAAAAAGAGAACGATTGCGGCAAAGATTCGAAAGGCGAGCAGTTCAAGCTGTGACCAAGGCGTTGCTGACACGAACAGAGGTTCCAGATATTCCTGAAAATGAAGAAGAATACTATCCCACTGATGAGGAAGAAGAAGCCCTAATGGTCTTCATGGCAAGAATCGTTGAGGATAATGAATCGTCCGCCAATGCTGAGCAACCCTCTGAATCGGCCCTAGCAGTCGACAATCAAGAGGTAACAGCTATAGCTAACATTTCATGCTCAATAGACACGGTTGAATCGGAGGATTCCTTCATGGATTCCGAGGAAGATTATCTTACCAAGCGTTCTTTAGAACTTTCAAAGGTATACATCTTGAAAAATGCTATTGTATAAGATAATTCTTCACTCAAACAGAAAGTTATAAGCCTGACAGACGAAGTCGAAAGACTAAGGTCCGATAGTGAGGAACTATCAAGGCTTAGAACTGAAGTGATGGAGGTGATGGAGGTGATGAAGAAGTCCCACTGGCTGCGCAAGGGGAAGCCAGTGGAGGAGCTGCGAAAGACCCGCTGACTGCGCAAGGGGAAGCCAGCGGAGGAGTAGAAGAACGGGCGACCATCCCGGTAAAACTTGCGGATTCTTCTGAGGATCAGGAGAAGGTAGTGGTGGAGGAGCAAGCCACTGAGATGGAGGTAGAAACTGGTGGCAAGGCTGCTGACAAGGCTCCAATGATCTATCTTGAAGATGAGGAGCAGCCACCAGTAGTCCAGCGCTCTACTATCCAGAGGATGGAGCCCAAGGATTTATTTCCCGATTTCGAGGCTGAGCTTAAAGCTCGTGCCAGTCGCCCCCGTTCCTCAGATACTTCGACATCCACATCCGGGCGACCAGCGGCATCCTCCTCGACACCAGCACGTGCAGAGCCCCGTCACAGGCAACCTTATATGCTGGGTGTCCACCATTACCATCAGATTGATGAGGAGACCTACGAGGCGCAAGTGACAGGAGTCCATCGGTGGGAGCGTCGCGGGGAACTAGCATTCTACAACTCAAGGGTGCCAGAATTCTCCATGTTCCATATCATCCCCACCAGCGGCCTTCCCCACCAGTCAGTCTACGCCATGAGGATATATGACTGGTGCTTGCCGTTGCAGCCAGTAGAGTACTTCAATCGTACTCTGTACGAGTATGCTGCGAATATCTCAGTAGAAGTGGAGGACGTCGTCGATGAGGAGTTATTCGACGACTTCCAGGATTTGTGGAGGGAGAACGCGGATCTCTTCATGGAGCTCCGGCGGTGGAAAATTTTCAACCGGTGCCACCGCCAGCTGACGGTGGAGAAGAGGGCGGTTCTTTATGCCAGGCTTGGATTGGGTTACTGGCGTGCGGAAGAGGAGTGGGCTAACTCCTTCATGGATACAGATGCTGATAGCCCCCAGCAGCTGTCGGTCAGGCGGATCAAGCGCCGTATGGAGAAAATTGCTACATACCGCAGGCTGACTGGTAGCTCCGGCCTTCCGCGACCAAGGAAAATTGCCATACCTTTTCTCCAGTTCCACCGATCCAGCCGTGGCTACCAGATGATATACGCGCTCAGACGCATTGAGATACTGGTAGCTCTCCCGACGATCCTCCCATACTTTGGCATCTTGTTCGACATGGCGGCCACTGCATTGCTGATTGATCATGTGGTGGAGGAGGATCCATCCCACCCTTGGTGGCTGACCACTGCAGTCGCTGGTGTTCCCAATGTTGTATCCCTTGAACACATCGACTGGCAGGTGGTGGAAGTTGATACACCCACCGTTTCCGAACAATTCCCGCCAGCATCAGCTGAGATGCTGGTGGAGGAGTCAGCCGCAGAAGAGGAATCAGTAGCAGCCGCTGCAGTCCCAGCAGAAGCATCAGCCGCTGCAGAGCCAGTAGTGGAGAGGCCAACTGGAGCTGACACTGAGATGGCTGAGGCCTCATCTGATGTGCTCTCTACTTCTCTGGCGCTGTCAGCAGAGCCTCTCTCCGAGGTCCATCCGCCTGCGCAACTGGTTGCTCTCATTGATGCCAGGATGGACCAGCGCTTTTCCTCCTTCCGAGCAGAGATGGCGCAACAAATGGAGGCCTTCACCTCTGGGGTGAACTCCTTTTTGGTGCGGATCCAAGAGGGGGAAAGGGCGCGAGCAGTCGCTGAGGAGGAAAGGGCTCGGCTTGCTGCAGAAGAGCGTCGCATTGCTGCGGAGGAGCATTTGAAGAGGGAACAAGATATGGCGGCTCTTACAGAGATCTTGAGGAATTTAGCAAATCGCAGTCAATCACCTGGATCCTCATCTCAGCCATAGGTCTTGTACTCTTCATTTTTTTTGTGTAAGTAATTTTGTACCAGTCTAGACTAGTCAGTTGTCCTTCCTGTACTTGTAATTTCACATCATTAATGGATTGATTACTGACGGGTTGACGACAATTTCTCATTGTCCAACTAATGTCTACTGATTTTTACTTACCAGCTGAACTTACACATTTTGTGTAATCAGCACCAGCACTCCATTTGATATTTTTTAATTCTAACCTGGCTCAGATTCTTACTTCATAATTTAATCGAGCAATATCTCTCCCAGTTTGAGGGGGAAGATCCTTAGGTTAGAGCTGATGTGAGGAAGTAGTTTCATGGGTTTAGATCTGATAGGTTTATTTGTAAAAACCCTGAAATACTTTGTAACTTTCCTCATCAGCTGAGTGCTCGCTGGTTAGGCTTTGATCGCACCAAAAAGGGGGAAATTGTTGGGAAAATTATCTAAGTTTCCCTTCCCCAGTTGATAGCTTAGATCTTTGATTTGGTGTTTAAGTGTTTTGGTGGATCAAATCCTAAGTCCAACCAGCGTCAGTTTGTCTCTAGAATAGCTCTAGTCTCAAATGTAAAGTCCTGTTTAGGTCTTTTGAGTTGTAAGTCGTAGCTGATCAAGAC
>JAPKLW010007266.1:0-15433 GCA_026898455.1 Plectranthus barbatus
ATCTGGAGTTAGGATTGTGGTTATTTTGGCTTAGATGTTGCCTGGAGTATAACTCATTTGTGATGTCCCTGCTCCGGATAGGTGAACATGGTCTTAGTATCTCCAATATTAATTTCTTTTGCTAGCGGATACCTGGCATGGAGAGAAATTAAAGGATCTTTATGGTCTGGTTGAGCGTTTGTCGTAAACGTCTACTTAGTAGCTTGCGACGAATTAGCTTGGGCAATTGGAGGAAACAAACTGCATTGTTTTATCTAAAGGTTCTATGCATTATTTGTTTCAATTGTTCTGTTGTATGTTCTTAATTTATTTTGTTATTCATTTTCAGATATGTCTATTATTATTCTTCGTATCTTGGAGCAAAATCCCTTGATGGGTTCTAATTTCCTTGAATGGAAATGGCTCATGGAGCAGTGCATGGTCTCTACGCAGACCCTGTTTGTGTTACTTACGCCTCGCCCGGCAGTACCACTAGATCCGTCCTCAGGTTACTATGGTAGTGCCTGTGAGAGATGGGTGGTGAGCAATGATCATCTGTTATCTATGTTCATGACATCCATGTGTGAGGAGCTCCAACTCAAGTATCAGTATAGTACTGATGCAGTTGATGTTTGGAGAGATCTCATCAGGACTTATGGCAGAGTGAGACGGACTGTGAGAGCTGAGTTCATAAGGAGACTTGTGAGCTGCAGGCTAGCACCGGGCGGAAACGTAAGAGAGCATGTGTTATACATGGACTATCTCAAGGGATTTTATATCTTGAATGGTGGTTGTATGATTGATCGACTCTTCATCGATGTCGTTTACGGCTCTCTTCCGGAATCTTTCTATGACTTCACTTCCATAGTTGAGGACATGCTCTTTACTTTGGATGATTTGATTACCTTCTTGGAATCTGCCAAGACGATCAATGACTCTATGACGACAGTTGTGCTTGAGCATCATTTCCCACTTCCTAGTGAGGAAGATGTGAGCACAGAAGCGTCAGTGAGTGAAGTTGTTAAAGAAAGATTTGCAGGTAAGGTCTACAGCAGGAGGGTCTGTTCTGCATGCAAGAGGAAGGGTCACTGTGAAGTAACTTGTCCGGTGTCTGTCACCAAGGGACAAGGTACGTTATCTTCTGCGCTAGTCATTGAAACATGTTTAGCTACGGTTTCTATTCATTCTTGGATAGTGGATACTGGAGCTACTGACCATGTTTGTTACTCCATGCAGGGGTTTGAGCTGACTAGGAGGCTTGAAGATGGCGAGATTACCATCTCCATGGGAAATGCTGCTAGAGTCTCGGCAGCAGCTGTTGGAGATGTTACTTTACGTTTTGAGAACAGTGTTTTAACATTAAGAGATGTTTTGTATGTGCCAAGTTTTCGGCGCAATTTGATTTCAGTTTCCAAACTCTTTATGGATGGATTTTCTGTTGTTTTTGATAGAAATTGTTCTATCATGAGAAATAACACTGTTATCTGTCGTGGGTTACTGAAAGATTCTCTTTATGTTATTACTTGCTCAAACGAACAAACAGTGAAAGAGGCATATAACCTCTCTAATCAAAATAAAAGAAAGTTTTCTTCAAGTGAGGATATAACATATCTTTGGCACTTGAGACTCGGTCATGTCAATCTTAAAAGAATCAAGAAACTCGTTGATTGTGGAATTATGGACCCAATCCAGGTAGTTCCACATAGAGTTTGTGAATCTTGTATTGAGGGGAAGATGACGACCAGGCCTTTCAAGGCAACGGAGTCTCGAGCAAGTGATGTGTTAGGCCTCATCCACTCTGATCTGTGTGGGCCTATGTCGACGCAGGCCTGCACAGGGCACAGATACTTTGTCACCTTTATAGATGACTACTCCAGATATGGTTATGTTTACTTACTTCACTATAAGTCTGAATGTCTTGAAAAATTCAAGGAATTCAAGGCTGAGGTAGAGAAGAAGTTGAACAAGTCCATAAAGGTACTACGATCTGATCGTGGTGGAGAATATCTCAGCAATGAGTTCTTGCAGTATCTGGCAGATCAGGGGATTACATCCCAGTGGACTGCACCTGGCACCCCTCAGCAAAACGGTGTAGCTGAGAGAAGAAACAGAACTCTCTTGGAAATGGTTAGATCAATGATGAGCTATGCTAGCTTACCTATTTCCTTTTGGGGATATGCGCTGGAAACAGCAGCATACTTACTTAGATTGGTTCCTTCCAAGTCAGTACCTAAAACACCCATAGAGCTCTGAAATGGGCAAAAGCCTAATTTATCTAGACTGAGAGTATGGGGTTGTCCAGCATACGTGCTGAACAAGGAAGCTGACAAGTTGGAAGGAAGATCCAAGTTAATGCTGTTTGTAGGCTATCCCAAGCAGACAAAGGGTGGTTTCTTTTATGATCCAGAGGATAAGAAAGTCGTTGTGAGTACCAACGCAAGATTTCTGGAAGATGAATTCATAAGAAACCACAAGACCAAAAGCGAGATTGTACTTCAAGAAATTGAAGAGAACAATCAAAGTCCATCAGGAGAACCCCGTGGCACTCTGAGCATGCCTGTGTCAGGCATGGACTCAGGTGCACGACCGCCTGTGCAAGATGGTGAATCACAAGTGAATGCACCAAACACAGACACATTGAAGGGGCCTCGTCGCAGTGGGAGGTTATCTCGACAACCAGAACGGTACATGTTCGTAGGAGAGTCATCGGACTTGATACCTGAGGACGGACTGAATGATACCGACCCATGGACGTATGACGAAGCCATGAATGACAAAGATGCTGATCAATGGCGTAAGGCCATGGATTCTGAAATAGAATCTATCACAGCTATGGATGTATACCAGAAATCCTCGCTGCCAGAAGGCTTTCGAGCCATAGGCAGCAAGTGGGTATACAAGAGAAAGAGAGATTCAAATGGTAACATAACGGCATTTAAGGCCAGACTGGTGGCGAAAGGTTATAGTCAAAGAGAAGGCATTGACTATGATGAAACCTTCTCACCAGTTGCTATGTTGAAATCCATTCGAATACTTCTATCCATAGCAGCACATATGGATCTTGAGATCTGGCAAATGGATGTCAAAACTGCGTTTTTGAACGGGTACCTTGAGGAAGGTCGTGACATCTATATGCAACAACCAGAGGGATATGTGCAGGATGATCAAGAGAATCTTGTCTGGAAGCTCAAGAAGTCCTTATATGGACTTAAACAAGCTTCGAGGTCATGGAACAAACGTTTCGATGATGTGATCAAATCCTATGGATTTGCACAATGCGAAAACGAAAGTTGTGTGTACCGTTTATGTGTCAGTGGAAGTGTGGTTTTTCTTGCACTTTATGTAGATGACATTCTCCTATTTGGAGACAATGTGGAGGTGTTATCAGGCATAAAAGGTTGGTTATCCGAGCATTTTCAGATGAAAGATCTGGGTAATGTTGGTTACATCCTTGGGATCAAAGTCCTACGTAATCGTAGGAAAAGGATGTTGAGCTTATCCCAGGGTGCTTACATTGATACTGTGTTGGCTCGTTTTAGCATGGAAGATTCCAAGAAAGGTCTTTTACCTTATCGTCATGGAATACGTCTTTCAAGGTCACAGTGTCCTGTGACAGAGAGAGAAAAGAATGAGATGTCTAAAGTACCATATGCTTCGGCAGTGGGAAGTCTCATGTATGCTATGCTTTGCACGAGGCCAGATATCTGCTACGCTGTAGGCATAGCGGCAAGATATCAGTCCAATCCCGGACAGGCGCATTGGTATGCGGTGAAACACATTCTCAAATATCTGAAGAGAACTCGAGACTTTTGTCTTATTTATCAGAGTGAGAACTTGTGTCCTGTTGGGTACACGGATTCGGATTTCCAGGCGGATCAAGATGAGAAGAGATCGACCTCTGGATATGTGTTTACCTTGGGAGGAGGAGCTGTGTCTTGGAGGAGTGCGAAGCATAAATGCATCGCAGACTCCACCATGGAAGCTAAATATGTAGCAGCTTCAGAGGCAGCAAAGGAAGCTGTATGGTTTCGAAACTTCCTCCTCGAGTTGGATATCATTCCGAGTTTGCCTAAAGCAATCACAGTGTACTGTGATAATGCTGGTGCAGTGGCAAACTCAAGGGAACCCAGAACTCACAAGGCTTCAAAACACATTGAGAGAAAGTACCACATCATACGAGAGATTGTGGCGAGAGGCGATGTGCTAGTTCAAAAGATTGATACGAAGGAGAATCTAGCTGATCCCTTTACAAAAGGATTACCTCAGAAGATCTATGAGGAACACGTTCGTGCTCTTGGGCTCAAGATCTGAGGATAAGCTTTTTCTGTTCCTTTTGTAATAGCTAGATTGTTTAGACACACTTGATACTCTGTAATAGCAATGGTATTATGCTTTGAGTATAAGTGGGAGATTGTTGGGATATGTATACTGAAAAGCATAATTGATCAAGCATTTGTATACTAGCTTTCATTATGTTGATACATTAAACAAATCTCGCTATCTGATAATGTGAACATACGACGAACTATAATATCCTTTTATCTCGTAGATAGGGATGACCATATGGTGTGTTGTAGATCACAGAGGATCATATGGTTCGCTTGACCTAGCGAGATATAAAGAGTATCACAGCTGAGATGGTCCCTGGATAGGCTGTCGGTTTAAGCTGCGGCACATCGGTTCATAAGTGGGCTTATCCTGGCCACTTGATGTGTCGGTACATTCTTATGTATTGATGGGATCAACAGTGGGATGCGCCGTTCTTATTGACATATGAACGAGCCAGATCCCAACATACTTTCTATGATCTTAAACCCTACTGAAGGATAAGGGGCACACATGAGTTGACTGCACTTTTATTTGCTAGGATGGCGAGTCTTACATGTACTCTCATATCTGCATCTTGGGTGTTGTTGATTTGTGTGGGGTCTGCTTAGTCTGGATGTATGGTAACATATCCGTTCCAGGATGGTGACATTCCCTGATGAGCTCACAAGGTTCTTTATGCTAAGTCCTGCAGGCTGAATGATTTATTCAAGCATAAGAGATAAAGGTTGAGTGGTATTATTCAGGAAAATAAGATATTAATTAATTGTGGTTGATTGTCATATAAACCAAATTAATTAATGAATGTCTGAAACCTTAAATATGTGGATCAAGTTAGTTTGGTGCAACCCGTTCCTAATAACGTGGTAATAAAGGGGCGAGTCAGTATTGTTACCGTGGTGAAGGTTAAAACAATACTTTATTAATTAATTAATGTTCTGGGTTGGACATAAGAGAATTAATTAATAAAAGAGGGCCCACTTTATTATTTGCATCTGATCCCTGGTCTGGCCCACACACTGCTCAAGCCCATTAGGGTTAGGGTTTCATTAAACCCTAACACTATAAATAGCCAAACCCTATATCAGTAAGAGGTAATACACATTCTCAGTATACAGAGAGAGAGGGCGGCGGCTAGGGCTGTTCAGGAAGGAGGGATTTTCTCTGATCGAATCCTCCGGCTGAATTAACTTGGTAGAATAATCCTCACCAGATTTCCAAGGAGCAAGGGATACAGATCAGAAGATCAGATCTGTAGGAACAGAAGGAAGCCATCGTTTTGTTCATATTCCGCTTCAGATCTGAACGTTTTTCACCGTTATCATACTCCGATCTGTCCTGTAGATCAAACGGTGAAAAAGGTATAAACTCTAATCCATCTTGTACAATTAATTTTGTAGGAGCATGCATAGGCTTTGCATGGTTTATTTAATTGCATTTATTTTGATATCCTAAGAACGATCCTGCGAATTGAATAACAACTCATGTTGTTGATCGTAGACTCAAACCCTACACTTTAACATCACCTCACGTCAACTCCACATCTCTTTGCGTCATTGCACGGGAGACCGTAATATCTCGTCTACCCGCGAATATTTATCGATCGATATTATCCCGATACAAAAATGTCGGGTCATCAAAATAAATTATCGAGGTTAATTATTAATTTAATATTTAATTACCCTTCTTGAAATGAGATTGGCATGTAACATCCCGTGTAATATATTGACCTTGTATTATTTATTTAAGAGCAATAATGAGAATTTCAATAAATTGAGAATATTGATGTTACTTATTATTGATTGGGAAGCATTGGGAATATTTAGTTTGGTATTATATTCGAATTGAGAATGATATGATTTATCATGTATATTGAGGAAAGGAGAAATCTTGGAAACAATGAGATTTAATTATTATGCACATTGGAAATTCTATGGAATTTAGGTTATATGTATATGCTTATATGCATATTACATATATTATATCATGAGGGGAGAGTATATATAGGCTGAAAGATATACTATAATCTTTTTCCAGCTTATGTTATAATTTAGAGAGAGAAAGGTAGTGAGAAAGAGAGAGAGACTCCCCACCACCCCCAAGCCGTCAGCCTTCTTTCCGGCGACACACCGGCCAACTCCGGCCATTCCCATCCAAGCGGACACCACCATTTCGTAGCCCATCTTACGAGCTTCGATTTGAGCTAAAGCAGCCGTCGTGAGGTTTAGTGTGGACAGAGATAATCAAGAGAGAAGGTAAGGTGTGGGATTGAGATGAATTTCAAGTTTTATTTTTGAATCTCGTTAATATGGCCTTAAATCTGTGTTTTGACGATTGAATAGTGTTCCCCACCGTGTGAGGAGTATTCGGACGGTCTGAAAGTGAGATTTGGCCACCTAAAATCGCGACCGTCGCCGCATGTGGAGGAGTTCTGGCGAGGAAGCTCTTGTCTCCGTTTCTCATTACATTTTCGAGTTCTGTGGTCATAATCTTGTTCCCCGTAGTCTAGGGAGTCCAAATACTTAATTGCATGTGTAATCGGGGCTGTGAGGGGCGAGAAACGGCGAGTTGCAGGTTCTGTCTCCGGCGAAACCCATGGGGAAGACGACTCATGTCGGTCGACAGGAATCTTGTCGATCGACAAGGAGGCCTTCTGTCGGGTAGCTGATCGAACAATCCTGTCGGTCGACAGGAATTGTTTCGATTGACACAGGGTGTTGGACACAGAGTATGTCGAGTACCTTAATCGATCGGCAGAGATTGTATCGACTAACAAGGATACTAGGAGTTAATCGACATACCTCTGTCGATCTACAGAATGCGTGTTGATCGACAGGGCTAGCCGACATATGTTGTGTCGACAGAAGTCTGTCGACCGAAAAGGGTGTGTCGACCGACACTGAACCCTGTCGGTCGACACAGAGGCAGAGTCAATCTACATGTTATTCAGTCCTAATCCTTCTAAGCCTCGACTAGTTACGATTAAGATTATTATGGTCCTAGTTCATCCATTCTGACTTGACTATTCCTATTTACTTGTTGGAAATTGAAGGCGAGGGTCAGTCAGCTCGTACTAGCAAGAAAGCATCTAGTCTATAAGCCAACTATCAGGTGGGAAACTATTTCAGTATAAAAATAAATGTGTGATTTTATTTCCAAAATGTGTAAAACTGTTTCGTTTTTAAATTGAGAATTGCTATGCATGATTTTGTGCTATTATATCTGTCCTCTGTTGAAAGCTAATAATAGAGAGTTGTTAATAAGACAAGAACCATGTAATGATAGTACATGCGCTACTCTTATTAATCATGATGGTTGATGCCTTGAAGTGAAAGATTAATTGATGTGATGAGATTGTGAGTGTTTGAGGAAGTGAATGACAGAATACGATCGAATCTCGAAGGATGTACCGAGATTGTGCACTTAGATGATAGTAAGTTGAGTGTTGACTCATTCCTAACTAATCATCGTAACTTGGAAGTAGGCCAGCTTCCAGTTACAACCGTGATAACAGATATAATAACACAGTTAGATGTGCACAAAAATAAACTGTTTTAGATAGCACGGTCCCTTTCAATAAAACCCCGTGTCTATCTGTGTGAGTTGCATAGCATGTCTTCTATAAAATATATGTTTTCGGGCATGTTTTCCATTGGGTACGAAAGTACTCAGCCCCTCGCGTTATTTCTAAAACGTGCAGGTTAAGCAGCATGGATGGAGGTAGCGGGTGTAAGCTGGAGGAGCAAAGAAGTTAATTTTGAAAGTTAATAGATCATGTGACATGTATCTTCATATACATGTCACCATCACGCTACACACACGCTGCTACACTCTCTGAACTTTCTTCCCTTTTAAATTAAATAAACTTTTGGATAATGATTGTTAACCCTGACTCGAAGTACATTTGATGAATACTTTTATCTTTTATTTATATTAAAGTCTTCCGCTTATTAAATTCTTGAAGTATGTTTGACAGAACCTGAAACATTAATGTAACGTGGCCCCAAATTGGGAAGGTCAGTTGGGGGCGTTACATGGCAATTGAATAAATACCCAAAATTATAAATTTCTAAATCAAATCGATCGCATAGCTTCGAATTAAATTCGATGACAAAATATAAATTTCGGAAATTCGATAAATACATTTAAAATTTACGAGGGGCGTTACATCCTCCCCCACTCAAAAAAATTTCATCCCGAAATTTCGCAAATTACAAGAACAGCTCGGGATACTTCTCCTTCATCTTGTCTTCAAGTTCCCACGTTGCTTCTTCGGTACCATGGTGCTTCCAAAGAACTTTGACAAGATTGATCTTCTTGTTGCGGAGATCTTGCGTTTTGAAATCCATGATTGCCTCTGGTCCTTCTTCGTAAGTCAAATCAGGTTGAAGTTGAACTTCATCTTGTTGAATAACGTGTCTTGGATCATAGATATACTTCCGTAATTTTGACACGTGGAAGACATTATGAACATTTCCAAAACTCGGTGGCAAAGCCAAACAATATGCTACGGCTCCAATTCTTTCTAGAATCTCGTAAGGACCAATATATCGAGGTCTAAGCTTACCTCTAGCTCCAAAACGATTAATTCCTTTAGAGGGCGATATCTTCAAAAATACTTTATCTCCAACTTCGAAAGTAAACTCGGTTCTTCTTTTGTCAGCATAAGACTTTTGTCGATCTTGAGCCTCTCTAATTCTGGCATGGATATGTCGAACGATTTCTATCATCTCAGCGACTGAGTCAGGTCCTAAAACCTTCTGTTCTCCAACTTCATCCTAATACAAGGGAGATCTGCACTTTCTTCCATAAAGTGCTTCATATGGGGCCATTCCAATGGTGGCTTGAAAGCTGTTATTGTATGCAAATTCGATCAATGGTAGAACGGCTTCCCATTTCACCCCTTGGTCAAGAACAACTGTTCTGAGCATATCCTCTAGGGTTTGAATGGTTCTCTCAGTTTGACCATCAGTTTGAGGGTGAAAGGCAGTGCTGAAGTTCAATCGAGTTCCGAGCTCTTTCTGTAAGCTAGTCCAAAATCGTGAAGTGAACTTTGCATCCCTGTCAGATGTGATCGTCGTTGGCACTCCATGTAGTCGTATGATTTCCTTGACATAAAGCTGGGCCAACTTATCTGATCCATACGTAATCTGAATCGGCAGAAAATGTGCACTTTTGGTTAAGCGGTCCACAATTACCCAAATGGCAGTGTTTCCTCTTTGAGACTCGGGTAAACCGGTTACAAAATCCATAGCTATTGCATCCCATTTCCATTCAGGAATATCAAGCGGCTGTAACTTTCCATACGGCCTTTGATGCAATGCTACTTGTTGACATGCCAAACATCGTTCTACGAACAGGGCTATGTCTCACTTCATGCCTTCCCACCAAAATTTAGACTTCAAGTCTTGATACATTTTTGTACTTCCAGGGTGGGCAGTGTACGGTGTTTCGTGTGCTTCTTTCATGATCTCTTCATTCAAATCATCAACCTTCGGCACACACAATCTTCCGTCGTACATTATGGCATTATCGGAAGCTTCTTGAAAGTTTGCGACTTTCTTCTCACGAATCTGAAGTCGTATCTTCTCCAAACCTTCATCCTTTCTTTGTGCTTCCACAATTCTCGTCCTTAGATCAGGACTTGCCAATAAGGCTGCTATTCTTGTACTCACCGTTTCTGGTGGTGTGACTAATTCAAGATTCAACCTTTCAAAATCCTTGATCAATTCGTCCTTTTGCGTTATCACAGCACAAGCTTTGGCTGGAGACTTTCTGCTCAACGCATCAGCTACTGAATTAGCTTTTCCTGGATGATAATTAATGATCAAGTCATAGTCCTTCACTAGTTCTAACCATCTTCTTTGTCTCATATTCAGATCTTTTTGCTCAAAGAAATATTTGAGGCTCTTGTGGTAAGTGAAGATCGCACATCTAGCTCCATAGAGATAATGTCTCCAAATCTTCAGTGCATGCACAATGACTGCTAGTTCTGGGTCATGGGTTGGGTAGTTTAATTCATGCGTCCTCAATTGACGTGATGCATATGCAATTACTTTGCCTTCTTGCATCAATACACAACCTAGACCATTATTGGAGGCGTCAGTATACAGCTCATAGTCTTTTTCTGCTTCTGGTACTGCCAAGACTGGGGCAGTGGTTAAGAGTTCTTTCAAGCGTTGGAAACTTGCTTCGCACTCTTCAGTCCAGGTATACTTAATTCCTTTCCTCAAAAGTTGAGTCATTGGTCTGGCAATTTTGGAAAATCCCTCAATAAATCTGCAATAATATCCTGCCAGTCCAAGAAAACTTCGAACTTCGTTCGGGGTTTTAGGAGCTTCCCACTCCTTCACAGCTTGTATCTTAGCTGGGTCCACTTTAATTCCTTCAGCGGATACTATGTGTCCTAAAAACATCACTTCTTTCAACCAAAATTCACATTTGCTGAACTTATCGTACAGTCTCTCCTTTCGCAGGGTTCTCAAGACTGTTCTCAAATGTTCTCGATGTTCCTCTTCACTCTTCGAGTAGACAAGGATGTCGTCTATGAAGACTAGGACAAAATTATCTAGATATGGATGAAACACACGATTCATAAGATCCATGAATACTGCTGGTGCATTTGTCAATCCAAAAGGCATCACTACAAACTCATAGTGGCCATATCTTGTTCGAAAAGCGGTCTTTGGAATATCCGTCGGGCGGATCTTGAGCTGATGGTATCCGGACCTAAGGTCAATCTTTGAAAAGACCTTTGCTCCCTTAAGTTGATCAAAGAGATCGTCGATTCTTGGGAGTGGATACTTGTTCTTCAAAGTGAGTTTGTTCAGCTCGCGGTAATCAATGCACATGCGCATAGACCCATCTTTCTTCTTCACAAAAAGAACAGGTGCTCCCCAAGGCGATGCACTGGGTCGGATGAATCCCAAATCTAGCAATTCTTGCAATTGCACCTTCAACTCTTGCAGTTCCTTGGGGGCCATTCTATACGGAGCTTTTGAAATGGGAGTTGCACCTGGTTCAAGATCAATAACAAACTCCAATTGCCTATCTGGCGGCAGTCCAGGTACCTCATCGGGAAAAACATCTTCGAATTCCCTTACGACATCTACATCCTTGACAGTAATGTTCTTCTTGGCATCCTCATTGAGATACACAAGGAAAGTTTGACTATCCTTTATACTGGCCAATCGGTATGCTTGCATGGCAGAAATTAGGGGAATCCTTGTTCCTTTCCGAACTCTATGCAAGTACACTGGTTCTCTCCCAGCTTGTTCAAAAGATACAATCCTATCCTTGCATCGGATGGTGGCATGGTTTTCTTCCAACCAGTCCATTCCCAGAATTATGTCCACATCTTTCATTTGTAGGACATTTAAACCGTTGGCTTTTAGAATACATGTTCCAAAAGAGATTTCTAGGGTCGGGCAGGTAAGGTTCGAGAGAGTTGATCCACCGGTCGGAGTGATTACACACAATTTGTTCGTAGTTCTCTCGGTACTAAGCCCTAGGTTCTGGATACAATCTTCAGATATGAATGAATGTGATGCGCCAGTATCAAAAAGCACAATGATCGGTGACTGGTTTACTAGTCCCATACCTGTCAGGTTTCCCTGATCTTCCTTCTCCTTCGGCTGTTCGAGAGCGTAGGCTCTTCCCTGACGTGCTGGCTGCTGAGCTGGCTGATGTTGATTTTGCTGCTGCGGCGGTTGCTGTTGCGATTGCGGCTGCTGAGGCACCTGCTGAATTGGTCTGGCTTGAATAGCACGGTTACGGTTGTTCTTGGGTTTCTGCTGGCCTTGCAGTGCTCGTAGTTGAGTATTGCCTTAGTTGCCTTGGTGCTGATTCCGGAAATCTTGGCGATTGTTGCCCTGGCGACACTGTGACGAATAGTGTCCCATCTTCCCGCAGTTGTAGCAGTTGGCACGAAGTGCAGCGCATTCTCCCGGGTGGTCTCTTCCACAGCGGTTGCAGCGTTTGACAGCAAAGTTTCCTTGACGATTGTTCCCTTGATTCTGGAAGTTCCTCTGATTATCAGTTGGATTGTTGCAAAAATTTTGGCTGCCTTGCCAGTTTCTCCTCTGTCCGGTTGTCGGGGTCTGTGGAACATCGTCCTGCTTTCTTTTTGTCCCTGATCCAGTGGGTTGCTCGGGTTTGTTGGCCAAGAGAGCAGCTCGCAGTCCATTCTTCAGTGCTGCTTCGATGTTCAAGGCTCGCTGCAGTGCGTCGGTATAATCTAACCCAGTCAAGCAAGCAAGAGAGGCTTAGATATCTGTTTTCAGTCCAGACATGAACTGAAGCGCTTTCTTCTGCTCGGTGTTCACCGCGTCTGGGGCATACTTTGACAGACTGTTGAACATCCGGTTATATTCTATTACAGACATCTCTCCTTGCACTAGGCGGTGTAATTCCGCTTATTTCTGGACTCGGTACGTCAGAGGGATGTACTTGGTGTAGAATTCCGCCTTAAATTGATCCCAAGTTAGGGCATCTTCTTGCTCAGGAGTGAGTGTCTTCATTTGAGTATCCCACCAATGTTCGGCTTCGTCAGTCAGTTGGAACGAAATGCACTGGACTTTCTCTCTGTTAGTGCAATCAAGTATCCTGAAGATCCTCTCCATGGACTTTATCCATGTTTCAGCTTTAGGTGGATCTTCGGTTCCGTCTAGTAGCGGCGGATTCTGTGGGGTAAAGATTTCTCCGATTCTTCTAGGCTCGGTGAGAGGTGGTTGCATTTCCTCGTTATAGTGCTCCCAATTTTGTTCTTGTTGGGGTCCTTCGCCTTGGTTTGGATTTGGTCCCTCTGGGTTCAATCGAGGTTGGCCTCTTCCACGGCCTCGTCCTCGTCCTCGGCCTCGGCCTCTAGCAGGGGCTTCTCTAGGCGGCATCCTGCAAAATAGATACTTATTAAGTGGGCATTCGCTACCTTTGGTACGCACAATGCGTATAAGAAATCCTTATGAGGATTGCACAATCATATTACAACACTTGAGTAGTGTAGGTTATCCCACAATTTAGGGTTAGCATATTATGAGGGATAGTACTCCCTCTGGTTATGCTATGGCAATGATCATAGACACCACTTTGTTATTATTACTCCAGTTAAGAATAAAATCAATCAATAAGCAAGGCCTAATCACAACACTGATAAATACATCCGAAGGCCTGGAAGGTGGCCAGGTAGCTTTTCATTAAATTTTAGGGTTGTCGTGTTGGAAAATGGCTTCCCTCGCTACCATAACTACAACATTCATCTTCTCCCGTGGGAGGCATCCTACTTACGATTACATGGATTACAGTCGAATAGTCGGAGATGGGTCCAAAAAGGTACCCTACAATCACCGATCCTATAATTACAACTGATAATTATCACATATATGCATCTAATAGTCCAGGCGAGGCTGGCAATCAATAATCATTGTCCGATGAGTCGAACATCCCATCATTGGAGCAATCGATGATCTCAGGGGAGGTAGGAAGTTCCTCGGGGTCTTCCTCTTCATCAACATTCCAGGGTTCGTCAACCCATTCCTGTTGCCACTGTTCTGGCCAGTTATCTGCCACCCAATCAAAAGCTATCGGAACAAGTCCACCATTCCCTTCCTCAGCCATGTTCTGCTCGTTTCCAACTTCTTGATCGTCTCCTTCCTCGTCACCGTCATCATCTTCTTCTTCTTCATCCTCCTCTGGATTCTCCTCATCTTCCTCATCCTCAGCTTCGTCGGACTCTTCTTCATCTCCCTCAGGATCGAGGTATTGGTCTCCAAGTTTGTCCCGCATTTCCTGTCTCCACGCGGCCGGTATAGGGCGATCCAAATCGGGATTCTGAGAGTCATCAGAGTCATCCTCATCGGGATAGGCGGGATAGTGGCTGGCGTCTAATTCCTCATCACTCGGTCCAAGCGATGGATTTTCTTCAGGATCCTCTTCTGAGTCAGACTCGCTTTCTTCTTCAGACACCGGTATTTGGGCTCGTGAAGATCCGGCTTCATGATCATGTGCCCATGGGCTAGGAGGAGGGCTTCTGAATGATGCCTTCTGTGCACGGATGAGGGCTATGAACCCTTCCAGATCAGATTCGTCAGCAGGGGAGTCCTCGAGGAAGTCTCGGTAGTTAGCTTGCGCCCAAGATTGCCAGTGAGGCGGCAGCTGTTCCACCAAGCGGTGGAGTCCTTCAGTACGGGTCACTCCATGAGGGTGTGCATCTTCCCAGAACTTGTAGAAGTCAGTGAGAAATCGGTTCAGAGAGTCGCCACGGCATATTTTGTAACTTCGGGAGTAGCTAACACGACGCTCTCCTGAGGCGTTGCGTGGCAGAGGTTTGCGACGAGTAAAGAAAGGCTTGGCCATCTGCGAGTAGGTAAAGTCAAAGGAGTCAATAGGTTGGGCAAAATATAAATAATAGATTGCGCAAATTTAAAGGTTGGCGTAGCGAAAGTAACGCGATTATAAAGGTAATACTTCTATGTTTGGCTACGGCGCATAAGAATCCTATCTTAGTACATGCTTGATCTAAGTCTCTCGCGAAGGTAACTAACACATGCTCCCTAAAAGCATCTAAGTTCTCTAATAGGGCCTTTATAAAGCATTCGTAATGCATATGGAAAAACTTTCATGAAAATGCAACAATTTATGCACTAAAAACCTTTGATAATTAGAATGCAACTATTTATGCATTGGAACTCTTCATGAACTTTGATAAGAAAAGATGCAACAATGTATGCATAAAAACTTTCATATTTCAAAAGAAGTCTTGTTCCTTAAACTTTTAATACAATAATTTATGCAAATTTCTTTTCTTGATGCGGCGCCGAGTACGAATGCATGAGCTGGAGCTGGTAAGGACATTTCTGACTCATTTAGTAGATGGAGGCCTCGAAACAAGGAGGACCTCGGTTTAGAGCGAAAAGAAAAATTTTCAAACCTAGCTTTGATACCACTTTGTCACGCCCCGATTTATAAACAAGGTTAAATAAGAGAAATGAGGCACATCGGGTACGAGACTTGCACTTGAGATATCAAATAATAAGAAAAGTTCAAGCAGATAAGAAAGAAACCATCACACTTATCCCAAGTTAAGCAAAAGGTAATAAAGGGGTGCCTCCTCAAGAAGGGATCGTAGCTTCTT
>JAPKLW010007267.1:0-15432 GCA_026898455.1 Plectranthus barbatus
GACTTTGCTATAGTATCCCGGTAATCTAGCGGGCGAAGGGAAGAAGGACCTGGATTTGACAAATTTTATTCTTGTGTAGCTAGGAGTTTAATTTTGATTGAACTTTTAGCCGCATCAAGTTTTGGCGCCGTTGCCGGGGAATTCATTTAGTAGGTTGCTAGATATTGGGGGAAAAGTGAAGCTTGTAGGCTAGGTGTTTGTGTTATTGCTTGTGTGAACTTTTTGCTTTTTGCTTATTGTTTGATTGTTGTTTTTCCTTTATTCGTTCAATTTGTTTTGGTTTGGTAATTGGGTTCTTTTGTGGAGTTGTAGGTTGTTTATGATCACGAGGTCAAATGCTCGTAAGCTTTTGGAGAGGAAATTACAACAAAGGCAAGGAAATATTGAGATTGATTTGGAAATGGCTAACCAAGGAGAGGATACGGTTAGGATTGGAGAGTTAGAAAGACAGATTGAGTTGATGAAGGCTATACTAAATGAGAGGAATGGTCCTCGTAGACCACTTCAAAACCTTTTTTGACCTCAAGGGGAACCAATGACTGGAGGTTTTCAGTTAGGAGTAAATGCCACACAATTTGAGATAAAACCACAGTTGGTCCAAATGATACAGAACAATCAGTTTGGGGGATATGCAACCGAGGATCCGAATGTTCATATATCTCGATTTTTGGAGATCACAGATACCATAAAGATCAACCAAGTGCCCCAAGATCAAATACGGCTGCGGTTATTCTCATTTTCCTTGAGGGACTCGGTGAGGAATTGGTTCGAAGGTTTAGACAAGTCGAATATTGCCATTTGGGAAGAATTAAGAGAAAAGTTTTTATTCAAGTTTTTTCCACCAAGTTTGACTTTGAAGAGAAGGGCTGATATAACATCGTTTGGGCAAAGGTACGATGAACCTCTTTATGTGGGATCGGTTCCTAGAGCTTCTACGCAAGTCTCCTAGACATGGTCTTTCCTGGAGTCAACAAATTTGCCAATTCTATGGGGGACTGAATTATGATACCAAAGTCATGATGGATGCTTCATCGGGAGGTGCATTCCTAGATCAAGAAGAGGAAGATGCTTGGAAGACAATTGAGAAGATGGCTGAAAATAGTTTCCAATGGCCAAGGGAACGGAAAGATTATAGACCGGTGAAGTCGGTAAATGATGTTAATGAGACTGAGGATTTCAAAGAACAAATCGTTGCCATGCAAAGGAAGCTTGATATGTTATCTACTTCGGGGAGTAGAAAAGAGGATATGATGATACTTAAGCCTGACAATGCTTATCCGGAGAATGTGAATTTCGTCAATCAAAGAATAGGGTACAACAATCGACCTCAATACAACCCTCAGGGAAATATGTACTATCATCCATCCAAACGGTTTCACCCCAACTTCTCTTATGCAAATCCTAACAACGCTCTCAATCCTCAAATGCAATTGGAAGGAGGAGGGAGTAGTAGCCAAGGAGGATATGCTGGGGGAGGTAGTAGATATGTGAATCAAGAGATGAGGAGAAATTCAAGTGAAGAGATTGATATGCGCTTTGAGAAGTATGACGGGATGTTCGCGGAGATCCAGCTGCAAATTTCCTCAATCGCCAAACAGTTAAGTGGCAAACACCAAGCTGGGAAATTTCCAAGCGACACGGAAGTTGTACAAAAGAAAAGTTGCAATATGATTGATGGTGAAGATAGAATGAATGAGAAATTGGAGGTCATGACTCCGAAAGTGGAAAGTGTGGAGATCGAAGAAGAATGGAGTATAGTGAAGGAAGATGGAAAGGAGTTGGAAGTTGAGAATGTGGAAGAAAAGAAAGAAGAACAACTTGAAAATGTGCATTTCTTTGATTATGTGAAGAAAGGAGATATAGAGATGCCACTACCGGAAGAGATTGAACGTGTACCCATGTTGGATGAACTTGTTGGAGTTGAGGTAATCTCGGATGGTGAACCAAATGAATCGGGAAGTAATGAATATGAAGAGAAGAGCATAACTAGCAAGAAGGAGGATCCGGGCAGTTTTGTCATTGGTTGCAAAATTGGAGATGTGATAGTTGAGAAAGCCTTGTGTGACTCCGGTGCTAGTGTGAATATAATGTCATTGGACTTGTACAAGGAGTTGGAGGTTGGAAATCTTAAACCTACAAGTCAAGTCTTACAATTGGCAAATCATGCTCTCTTTTGCCCCCGTGGAGTAGTTGAAGACGTGCTTGTGGAGGTCTTGACATTCACATTTCCGGGAGACTTTCTCGTGGTGGACATGAAGAACAAGGGTGGCATTCAATTGATTTTTGGAAGGCCTTTCTTGCATACGGTCGATGCACTCTTCGACATGAAACAAGGGGAGCTCACTTTCCGTTGTTGTGGAAAAGAGGTTGTCTTTTCCTTACCTCCAAAGAGTTTGCATGAGTTTGAAGAGGAGAAAGTTGATAGCAAAAAAAGGTTGAAGGACGTGCTCGACCCAGGATTAGACCTCATGGGGGACGATGACGAAGAAAAGGATGATTCGGGAGATTTAGATGAATACGATCAAGGTCGGACAAAGAAGGCTCGAGTGGATACGATTCCACCTCGAAGTGCAAGAAGAAAGCTGTTCTTCCCGGAGGATCACGTGGTGATAAGTCGAGGTATGAGTTCGGGATCAGCACCATTTGATCATGATTGATTGGGAGGTATGGTCGTCGAGCTATCGATGTTAAAAAGGCGCTTGTTGGGTGGCAACCCAATGGTTTTTAATTTTGTTAATTTTCATTTTTGAATACTTGTTAGTTTTTCAATTTTGGTTGAATAATGTTGTTTAGTGTTTTATTGAAGGATTCTTAATTGCTTGTGGATTTACAAATGATTGGCATTGTGATTAAAGAGCAGAAATGTTGGAGGCGATGTGATTGGGATGGTGCAGGAAAAAGGGCGGAAAAGTTTCAAACAGAGCCCTCGCTCGGCCGAGCAAAGCAGGCTCGGCCGAGCCAAATCGTGCCAGCCAAATGCACTAAACAGCAGCGTCGCTCGGTCGAGCCATCTGTTGCTCGGCCGAGCCACGCACAAATTTAAATAATTGGGCTCGATCCCATTTTGCCCATTCTTCATCGCAGTTGAAATTTCTTTCCCAAAATTTTCTTTGACTCATTATCATCTCGGTTTGTGTAATTCTACTCTTTTGAAATGCTATGGCTAACAAGCATGGACGTGGATTTCCTTCTTCTTCTATTTGCAGGCCCGAGGGATTTGATGATGATGAATATGCAAGATTCATTATGTTGACACAAAGGCAAGTGATTGGAACAACATATCTCTGTCAGGAAACTTTGGAAGCATTGGATTTGAAGAAGGATGTGTGGAAGTTGCTCACTCGCATGGGATGGAGGAAATTAATTCATGGGAGATGGCCGTCGTACGTGCGGGTCACGAGGGAATTCTTGGCCTCTGTTCAAGTCATACGGAGTGCAAATGGTGCTCCGGTTCTGGTAAAGTTTAAACTTGTTGGTCAAGAGTTTTCCTCGAGTAGACATGATATTGATAGGATATTTGGGTGTTCAGTGGAATCTGTGTGTGCATTTGATGAGCTTAATCCTCTTGAATTGTGGAAATCGATTTCTGGAGTTAGTATTTCGGGTGATTTTGACGTGCAGTCTTGTAGGTCATTTATGATTAAGAATCCTATCATTCGGTATCTCCACCTTATGTTAGAGCGCTGGTCTTGTGGTTTTTTTGGATCTGGTGCTGTTAGTATGTCTGATTTCCAATTTTTGTTTGCGTTACTGCATGGGAGGCCCTTTTCTATTGGAGGATGGTTGATGGAAAATTGGAGCAATACAATTGGTGCTGATAATTCGGTTATTTGTGGTGGGGGATTACTATTTCCTATTTTTAAGGCTTGTGGTTTTGATATGTCGGGAGTATTCGCTCCGGGGTTGAGCCTTAACACAACTGCTCTAGTCACTAAAGCTTTTCTGGTTCCTGAAAAATTGGGTGTCTGTTATTTTTATAAGTTTGGAGATTTTGGGATTGAATTGCCTAACCGTGTGTTAACTGAGATTGATGATTCCGAGGATAGGTCTAATTGGTTGAAGAGTACTGAAGCTCATCTGGATATGACTAGATTGGTGATGTCTCGATGTGAGGAGGTGCTTCCCAGACCCTGCTGCTACTGTTGCTGTGATCAACCACCACATGACCCAGCTGACTAAAGGAAGTGCGAGTGCACTGGGTACCTTTTTACAAACTTAGTCTCACTTGACTAAGTTTGGGGGGAGTGATCGGTATCCGGTGCCCTCTTCTGGTTCACTCCTTTATCTCTATCTCTATCTTCAGTCTAGTTTAGTTTACTTTAGTTTAGTTGAATTTGAATGATTTGGATATTCGATTGGGTTGTATAAGGATATTGATTTACCTTTACTTTGGTTTTGAATGTGGATTTGGATGATGATTTTAATGGTTTAATATGATGTGTTGACGGAATATTTTGGCCAGCTTGCATGTGTTTAATCCTTTCTATTTGGTTTTGGTATGTGGATGTGTAATGGTTTGGTATGAATGGTGGAACTAGTGGATATTGCTTTATTTTGTTGATGTTTGGTTTGTGGAAGTCGGTGGAAATGAGAACTTAATCGGCTTGTTTATGCTCAATAGTTTGGTGGTGTTTGTAGTAGGTGCAAATAAGGACTGGAGAGCGGTGATCGTGCCTACTGATGGGTAACGCTTTCTATCGTTCTTCCTACCATTTAGTTTCATTACATTTATTTTATGGCATGTAGATTGTTGTTAGGATTGTTGTGTGCTTGCGTGTGTGTGATGAACCCAAATGAGGCTTGAGATTTAATCATGATTTACTTAGTGAAGTTTGATGTTTACCTCAACCAATGATAGGGCGGAATCTGGTTTTCGCAGCATGATTTCAGTTTAACTTTTGAATTGCCGAGTTTTGTATGTGGTTAATGCATAGGACTTGACAAAAAGCTGTGAGGTTTGAGCCATGATATTTTCATATCTATATTGTTTGTGAGTGGCAAGATTGAGAGTACGAGATCTAGAACTTGCATCCGTTCTCTATCTATTGGCATGAGTGTGTAACTAGAAAATGATCTTAGGCCATCGATTCTTAGTCCTACCTTTCACACCGGGAGTATAAGGTGATTGTTATCATAATTTTGCCTTTCATATCTTTGACCCCCGTGATTGAGCTTTATTGGTGAATCTTCTTTGATATAATTAGGATCAAGTTTGGGGGGAAAGAGCGTATGAGGGTGAATACGGTGATGAGAGTTGGGTTGGGAATTGATTGAATTTGTATTGATGGGAAATGTTGAGGCATGAAAGATATGGAATAAAGGATTGGTTTGAAACCTAGAAAATGGAGCACCAACGAAATTTTTGGTGCAAGTGTTTGAAAAAGAAAAAAAAGAGAGGCACCGACAAAATGAATGAATGATGGTGCAATTGAAAATTATGAAAAGAAAAGAAAAGAGAAAAGAAAAAAAAATGTGTGTTGTGAAATGGAAAAAAAGCCTTGGGGTTTGTAGTGGTTCGAAAAGAACAAGTTTGGGGGTTTTGGGAAATTGAGAAGTTTAGTCACTTTGGCCCAAAACCACCCACCTTTTAGTTAGCCACGTTACAACCCGTGAAAAGACCTTATTGATTCTAGAAACTAACTCATTGTAGTATAGTGGTGAGAATGGATGCAAGCCTATGGAAATCAAGCTCGATATCTTGTGATTGTGTGAGTCTCATCATCCCTAAACACGTGAGGGAGTGCTTTCGTTTCTTGTATCCATTTTGGATGAGTGGTTCATGTCCTTAGCATTAACCTTGATACAAAGTTAGGTGATAATCTCGTTTTACTTGAACATGCTAAGATAACTTTGATGAGCTATGAGGTATTGCATGAGGTAGATTAATGTCGTTACTTTGTTTTGATTGAGGACAATCAAAGGTTCAAGTTTGGTGGATTATGATATGTGCGTAAAATGACCTATTTTTCGATGTGTGAGCATGCATGTTTGCGGCCATTTTACTCTCATATCAAATGTTTTTGTTGTTATTTTGTTGTGTTTTCGTGTTTTTGTGTTTTGAATGTTGTAGGATAGGTTTTGAGCATAAACTAGCATTTTTGGTGCAGTTTTGGAGAAAAATCGCACGAGTTTGGAGTTTGGAGGCGTCGACCGGCCGAGCGGAGCAGGACCGGCCGAGCCAAGCTGGACAGAGAGCTCGACCGACCGAGCCAAGCTGGGCAGAGAGCTGGACCGGCTGAGCTGAGTCTGCTCGACCGAGCCTGGCCAACAGAGAGTTGGCTCGGTCGAGCCAAATCCGACCGGGATTTCCAGCAATTTGGCGGTTTTCAGCTTCGACCGGGCGAGCCATACTTCGACCGGGCGATCCGAGGCCCTATTTGCTCGTCTATAAAAGGGGGAAATTCAGTTATTTGGAGAACTTTTGCCATTTTTACTTAGATCTAGTTAGGAGTTCCCCTATATTCCAATTTCCATCACGATTCCATCTCAATCCTAGAGTATCAAGGAGCTAAATTCATCAATCCTTGGAGGAGAATTGAAGATCCAAGGGGGTAGATCAAGACCTAATAAATCCAATTGGGGAAGATTCCACTTTCTACTTATCAATTGTAATGGATGTATTTGATTTCAACTTTGTATTGTTACAATTGAGAGGTATGATGCTCTATTTCAATTTGGATGTTGATTTGAACAAGGATGCATGAAAATTAAGGTTGATAATTGTTTGTTTACTTTCCTTTGAGAGTTTGAATTGCACTAGAACTTGTTCCTTACATCTTAGGTGTAGGTAATAGCCAACTTAGGAGGTAGTTGACGTGAACGCTGCAGCCAACACGCGGGCGGAATTGTCATGAATAGTGTAGATTCATACGATTTTAGTTCCAATCCATGTGCGGTGCTAGGTCGTAGGGCAATAATTGACGTTCTATTTGGAGTGGTCTAGGGCTTAATAACGTAGTTGTTTGCAAGTCTTAGCATCATCAACCGTTAGCTCGCCGTGACAAGGGGTTAACGAGTGTAGGTTCGATTGCTCAATCTCCTAGGGATTAAAATGTGTTTACATCAATGATTAACCTAATTGGATTACATCTATGTTCATTTCAACATCCTATCTACCTCATTTGAGTATTTGCTTGTCTTGGTTTACCGATTTGTGGAGAGAATTGATTGAATGGTGATTGTTGGTTTAATTCAATGTTTGTTATATGTTGTTAGCATAGGTTTAAATTGAATGCTTAGTTGATAGAAACTACTCAACGATTTTATCTTACCAAGCTATTAGACTTTGCTATAGTATCCCGGTAATCTAGCGGGCGAAGGGAAGCAGGACCTGGATTTGACAAATTTTATTCTTGTGTAGCTAGGAGTTTACTTTTGATTGAACTTTTAGCCGCATTAGACAGTACGTGTGCCGGATAGCCCCATACTCTAAACTTGCACAAACTAGGTTTGCGACCAAGGAAGAGCTCAAAAGGCGTCTTAGGAACTGATTTAGAAGGCACCACATTAAGCACGTAAGCTACTGTTTCCAATGCGTAGCCCCAAAACGAAATTGGTAAGTTTGCATAACTCATCATTGATCTTACCATCTCTAGAAGAGTCCTATTTCTTCTTTCAGCTACACCGTTTTGCTGGGGAGTACCCGCTGTAGTCCACTGGGATGTAATCCCATTTTCTGACAAATATTGTAGGAACTCAATACCGAGGTATTCGCCACCGCGGTCAGATCGCAACGACTTGATAGTTTTCCCGACCTTCTTTTCTACTTCAGCTTTGAACTCTTTGAATTTCTCAAAACATTCAAACTTGTAGCGAAGCAGGTAAACGTATCCGTACCTTGAGTAATCGTCAATGAAAGTGACGAAGTACTCGTACCCTCCACGAGCCTGCGTGGACATCGGTCCACATAAGTCAGAATGGATCAATTCCAACACTTCCTCTGCTCGAGACTGACTAGCCTTGAAAGGATCCGCAGACTTGATAAGGTACAGCCCGGACTAGGTCCAATGTACCGTCATCTGCAAGTCTTTGAATCCGCTTCAAGCTGATGTACCCCAGTCTCAAGTGCCAGAGATATATAAGATCCTCATCAGAAGAAGTAAGTTTTCTCTTCTTAGGATTATCAATTACGGATGAATTACATGCAATACTTGCGGAAGACTTATGATTACAGTTAACAACATAGAGAGAATTATTCAGCATTCCACGACAGATAACACCGTTATTACCAATGATAGAAACACCACTATAAAAAATAACTGAATATCCATCAACATAAAGTTTGGAAACTGAAATAAGGTTTCGCAGAAAATCCGGCACGTACAAAACATCTCTCAATGTTAAAACAGAATCATCAAAGTACAAGGTGAAATCTCCAATGGCAGCTGCACTCACTTGTGCTGCGTTCCCTATCGAGATGGTAACCTCGTCATTCTTCAGCACCCTCCTCGGTGTGAACCCCTGCAAAATGTAACAAACATGATCAGTAGCTCCAGTATCCACTACCCACGAATGAGTAGAAACCGATGCTAAACATGTTTCCGTTACAAATGTAAATGACGTACCTTGTCCCTTGCTTCCGCACGCCTTCTCACTTGAAGTGACACCAACCCTCTTCATTTCATTTGACCTCCTCTCACGTGATCTGCGATCAATCATGTTCTTGCACACAGTATGAACCACATCTTTCAATGTGCCCAAGCTATGCTCAAGATCTGATAACTCAGACTCCCATGAAGGTACGAAGGACTGTCCTGCTATGAGATCAGTAAGCAACTCCTTGAAAGAGTACTCACTTCTATTAGATACATCCCTCTTAAAGTCATAGAATGAAATCGGTAAGGAGTTCAGGATTATATCGATCTTAGCTCGATCACTGATACATCCACCTCCACGTGTGAATCATTTCATGGTGTTATCCATGATCATCACATGCAGTGTCATCGAACTGCCATCAACCATTCTCTTACAGACAAGGTTTCTAACGAGATCACAGTTGATAGTTCGTTCCACTTCACCATACGTAGCCACTAAGTCCATCCAGATAGTAACAGAGCTACAATAGCCCATGTACTTGAGCTTAAGTTCTCTAGACAGGTTATCTGAGATTAACTTGTAAGTAAAATCCTCAGATGCCACCCAGCTGTCATAGAACTCCTTCTCACGTCTAGACACTTTATGGTAACGTGGGGCAAGTGGCATCATAGTAAGAACAAACATGTGTTGCTTAGTCAGGAGAATATACTCAATGCAATATCTCCACTCATGGAAGTTTAGACCAGTTAGAGGATTGAGAGCAAGTATATGATCAACAGTAGACATAGACATATCTGAAACAATAAAGATCTTAAATAAGAACATACATGTTGAACTTCGAAAACAAATGCATTGAAAACCTTTTAATAAATCAAATACAAATGTTTTCCACTAATTGCCCAAGAGTTCCCACCGCAAGCTACACTCGTAGACGTTTAAGATGTCACCCTCAACCAGAACTACGGGTTTTATGCCCCAATCCATTTAATTCCACTACCATGTCAGGATGCTTTTGACACTAGAAATTAATAATTAGTGAAAACCTTAGACCAAGCCATCTCTCAAGAACAAGGATGCAATTCTTGCATTATATTCTAAGATGCTTCTAAGCAATTAACCACAAATTTAACTCCGGCAAAGAGAGATAGTTTAGCATGGCACGTAACCATACCGCACAGCCCTTAAAGATTTTGTTATCTCTAATTTAAATCAATTCTAGAATACTTGTGAAAGAGGTCTACGCAAGCTACACTCGTAGACGTTTACGCAAAGCCCTCCTAATATTCACATAATTTAAATTATTTGTCTAGAAATCCCAACAACCGTACCCATGTACCTCCGGGAACTAGCAAGCTACACTCGTAGACGTTTACTAGAACGAGAGATACACTTACAGCCTAGGACCGCTTTGTGGAGGTCTATTGATTTTAATTAAAAAATATGCTTAGTATTTTTCTTTTAAAAGGTTTCTTTATGCGCACACATAATTTTTTTTGTCATTATATTTCCCAAATTTTTGCATGTAATTAAACAAGCCCAAAAATTCCCAAAATATAATCCAACAAAAGAAATTAATCACATAAGCATGCTTGAAAGCTGTAAATAATAAAAGCGATAAATCATGCTTTTCCTATTATCTACACATGCTTAATTGCGCACATAAATAAATCACATATCATACGAGGACAATTAAGGCAAACAAAAATTCTTCTTGGCCCCACAAAATAGGAAATAATATCTATCTATTACAAATTTGAATTTTAAATTAATTTGGATAAATCCAAATCTTTTCAAATCTTCCAAATCTTCAAGGGCCTTCAAATCTGGATACACCAAATCTTTTTGATTTTTAGGCCTTTGTGATCTGATGATTTGCCCTAACCCTAATGCAAACCCTAGGGTTTACACAGGATTTCACAAACCACAAAAACAACAAGCCACCGCGATGGGACAACATCAGCCGACGACGACCACCGCCGCCGCCGGACCACCGCCGCCCTGCGCTACCGCGCACGCTCGCGTGCGCTCGCACCGCGCGCTGCTGCCATGCCACGCCCGCGCGCGCCCCTCGCCGGGCCCGCGTTGCCACGCCCGCGCACAGGCCACGTGCCGTGGGTGCTACCCGCGCGCGCCGTGCGTGCGCCTGCCCTGTGCCGCGTGTTGTCGTCCGCCGTCGTCTCCGTCGTCCCTCCGTCGGCTCCGTCTTCGTTCTTCGTCCTCGACCCGTCCAATTACAAAATTTGAAAAATTACAGAAAACTATTCTATTACAATTTTTCAAATCTACAATAATCATAGATTTTCTCGTGATTTTACAAAAATAATTCAGCCCTACAAGGATAAACCACCGCGGGTTGAATCAACGGGTTGCCACGAGGAACAAAAACCAAACATCCACAAAATAATAAATTCATACATGCATATCGAATTTAATTATGAACAACAGAGCCATAAATCAGAAACCTCGCTCTGATACCAATTGTAGGGTTTTTCCGTGAACCGAATCACCAAAACCAAACTGAACCGGATCGATTTATGGCTATTGCACATAATTAAAATTCTCAAAACCCTAGCATGCGCCTATGAATTTAATACAAAGATTTGTGGATTTAGGGTTTACCGTAACTCCGTCGAGTCTGAACCGATCTTTCGCATTTGAATTCCAAATCTCAATTCAACCACACGATTCGAATTAATCTGCGGAAGTAAAAACTAGAAATCTAATTTCTAAGAATAAATTCGAAAAACAAAAGGAGAAGAAAAGAAAAAATCTGTTCTCCAGATTAGATCTTCAGGGCTGTGTCCCAATGCTGTTCAGATCTACTACTGGTGAGGACTCCGTAGATATGCATTCTGAGCAGGACCAGAATCGAAATTCTTCTCCCTCTTCTCCCAAAATCGGCGCCTCCCTCTCTCTCTAGGTTTAGTGTGTTTCAACTGTGTTACAACTTATGAGAGAGAGCTGTCTATTTATAGACCTAGGGTTGGAAACCCTAATGGGCCATTTTGGGCTCAATTCAGCATATTTAATTGGGCCAGACCTGGGACCTAATGCAAATAATAAAGTGGGCCTATAATTCATTAATTCCCATGTCCACAACCCAGGACACAATTAATTAATTAATATTAATTCTTTTTCACCACAGAATTAATACTGACCTCCCCTTTATTACCACATTATGAGAACGGGCTGCATTAATTGAGAATCCCCATATTTAAGGTTACCGGACATCCATTAATTAATCGGAGCCTCTGACAAGCTCTAACTACAATTAATTAATATCTTATAATTCCTGAGTAGTACCACTCAAACCTTATCACTCATGCCTGAACTTAATCATCCTGCAGGACTTTGGCACGATGAATGTTATTGAGCTCCTCAGGGAATGTCCCCATCCTATTACTCGGATATGGTTACCTAAACCCAGTCTCAGGCGGTACTACACGAACTGCTGTTACCCAAGATGCGGATATACGAGCACGTTACTTAGGCTCTCCACCATGGCAAGTCAAAGCAACAGTCAACCCGTGCAAACCCCTGAACCTTCGTTAGGGTTTGGACTCAATCAACATAACGAGATCTTGTATTCGCTGATGTTAGACAGACGAATAAATCTCACTGCGGTCCATCAATATGCCACCTCTGCGTACCAGCACGTCAAGTAACCAAGACAGACTACTTATTCCGACAATGCCGCAGCCATCCGGACAGACGTATCCTCATACGCTGTCTCGGCTGTGATCAGGTTTATGTCTCACTAGGTCAAGTGATCATATTGACTCCTGCGATCTACAACACGCCGAATGATCGTCCCTATCGGTGAGACAAGAGGATACCATTGTTCATACATGTAAGATTGTTAACAGATAGGAGAAATGAACCGTTGTATACTCATTGTAATAAATGCTATCAATATACAAAACCCATCATCCACCACCACCACCACCATCATCATCATCATCCTCACTTTCACTTGGCTCGCCCACCTCAGATTTGGTGGGGATGATGTCAGTGGAGATCAAATCTCTCCATCATCCAGTACTGGAAACAATTTCTCGAGCAGGTAACTGACTTTTAAGCCGAAGCCAACACCAGTGGAGAATTGCCCTGTCCCCTCAATTGTTGACTTCCTGCCCAAAAAGTCTAATAATCGTTCAAAGAGGAACTCGGCTCAATCCCCATGAACTTCGTCATCGATGGCCATTAGTATTGAATACTTCTTCCGGCTCATCTCCGAAAACGAGCTCATCTCGCACTGCAACATCCTTATGACGTTGTCAGCGAGAAATTTATAGAATAGGTCGAGCTCGTTAGTCTTGTAGTTCATTTTCTAGTTGGTGGTGATTTCATCAAGCTTCCAGTTGGTCCAGTATTCCTCCATGATCTCCCAAACCTTCTGGTTATCAAACCCCTGTCGATAGTGCTGGATTTTGGTTCCTCTATTCCTCAGCTGGAACACTTATTTGAGTAATAGTGGTGTTACCAAAATTTCAGTTCCGGCCACCTCACTGGTGAAGAACTTCTTGTCTTTATCTAGTACTGCATTTGCATAGAATTCTTCAACGAAGAACGGATGGAACCTTTTCGGTCTGGCCCTTAGAGAGTTAACTATCATCTCGCCGGTCAGTTTCTTCGCGAGGCAATTCTCTGGCAGACCTTCTTCACATCGGCCACGCTCAGAATCCTCTCATTTGTTACTTGAGTGGCTCTTCTCTGTTCTGGTGTCAATTTCTTTGGAACAGAATTGAATAGTTTCAGAATCTGAGAATATGGACGATCATTGTACTTTACAAGTGGCTCCTCCTATCGACCAGATGTCGAGGTATCTCTGGCTGGTTTTTGAGGTGTTTTAATAGACTTGTTCGGTTCCATAACTAAAGATGATGATTGACAATAAATGTTTGAGAATGATTGTCGATTGTCTTGAATGCTTGGGTGAGTTTGAGCATAAATCCACAAGTTACACTACAAGAAAAACAGTAAACAACAACGATTAAAAAGTATTGTTAAATGGTATTCAGAAGTGTTGTTGTAGGTGGTGTTGTTAAAAGTATATGCTGAAAGACAACGATTTTACACCCGTAGTCTTTTCTACAAAAGACAACGGTTTCAAACTGTTGTCTTTTAGATAAATAAGTGTTGTCTTTTCTCCGTATACACAACGGTTTTAAACCGTTGTCTTTTCAAGAAAAGACAACAATTAGAAACCATTGTATTCTCTACAAAAACTGTTGTCTATTGTAGAAAACACAATGATTTAAAACCGTTGTCTTTTGGATAATAGACAAGAATTTAAAATTGTTGACTTGTCTCCTAAATAACAACGGTTCTAAATAGTTCGGATTTCATATATCAATTTAAAGTGAACACCAATAAGCAAAATAAACACAACAAATGACTTTTAAGCAACATATCGAGAAATTTAACTACTCAATTCTCATAAATATATTTAACAATGTATCCAACTTCATTAGTTTTCTTCAAGCTAGAAACATATATTGAACTCAACCATCATAAACTGAAAGAGTTGCTAACAATTTCTAAACTTCTAAAAGAAAGTATTAAAACTACTACTAAACAACCATCAACTATGTCCGATCAATCTCTCCATCATTTTGCAACAATCTTCATCATTCGTCAATGTAAATTGAAAGTGAGATTTGTTAAGAAAAACAACGATTCAAAATTTAAATGCTTAATAGTTAACATAAGAACAATATTTAATAATACTCCCTCCGTCTCAGTAGATTAGTCCAGTTTGGTTTCGGCACAGAAACCAATGTTTGTGAGTGTAGTGGAATTAATATTTTATTGGTGTGAGAAGATTTTTTTCCATTTTAGGAAAGTGGACTAATCTAGTGGGACAGACGAAAATGGAAATATGGACTAATCTGGCGGGACAGAGGGAGTAATAAAATTAGCTTGTTCCATTTCAAACTAAAAAGGCCATAAAGCTTTCTTTTTAAAATTATCTTGTTTCATATATTACAAGACTTACAGTCCAAACACTTCAATAATTAAGAAAAAATTAAGTCAATTTAGTTAAGTAGCTCAATTGGATGGTTCACAGGCCTTATTATCTTCTCGAGATTTCAAAGTCGATTGAAACAAGCATTATCTTGCATTTCTTAAGCAAAAAATCAGTATAGTAAATCATAACATCATAACACAAACATTAGAAAATTAACAATGAAGATTGAGATTGATATATTAAAAATATTGAATGTACCGAAAGATCAAGTGATGAAAGCTTTTGAACACTCATCTGGAATGCAATATATTTTAGTTTTTCGACTGCTTACTTCAAAATTTCCTCATACAAATGATCAATTACACTTACAAAATTAAGATATCTAACAAATTCAACCATCCACCACAATGTGCATATTATGACAAGATCAAAATACATTTTCTATCAAATAAGTTTTTTAATTCTAGCAAAATACATTGACTATTTTTTTTTAATTCTTATGCTTTTTGTGATTTTAGGCTGTTGTGGAAACATATTGAAGGAGATAATGCAAGTATGAAGATGAAGGCAAGCGTGGGACTATAACATTCCAATTATTCTTAATTTTTTTTTTTTTTAATCCAAAATGTAGTTATATACTCCCTCCGTCCCATTTTAATAGCTTTGTTTCCCATTTTCGTCCGTCCCACTTTAATAGTCATGTTTCTAAAAAAGGAAACTTTTTCAAACTCAACAATAAAATATTAATTTAACTCAACTCATTCGACACTCACGTACCTTAATTATTGTGCCAAAAGCAAACGAGACTATTAATCAGGGACGGAGGGAGTACATTATATGCTAACTAAAACTATATGTCAAAGAAATTAACTTGGCAGACACATTTTGGGAAATGGAAAAAGTCAAATTAAAAGGCAGGAGTTCTT
>JAPKLW010007268.1:0-15430 GCA_026898455.1 Plectranthus barbatus
TCATTATTCTCATTCTGAACCACTGTGACTCCACCTTTCTTGGGAACACATTGCACCGGACTTACCCAAGAACTATCAGAAATGGGAAATATAATCCCTGCATCCAACCATTTGATCACTTCTTTCTTCACTACCTCCTTCATATTGGGATTTAACCTTCTCTGTGGCTGGATAGAGTTCTTACTTCCTTCCTCTATCAAGATTTTATGCATACAGATTGTAGGACTTATCCCTTTGATGTCAGATATAGTCCATCCTATTGCTCGCTTATGCCTTTTCAACAAATTCAACAGACTTTGCTCATTTTCTTCCTTCAAATTTGCTGCTATGATCACAGGTAATGTATCTGATTCTCCCAAGTAAGCATATTTCAAGTGAGCAGGTAAAGGTTTTAGGGTTAATTCTGGAGGTTCCTCCATAGAAGACTTGGTCCCTTTTATTTCTCTAGATAACAGATCCAATGGCTCAAATGGTTGCCGAACTCCCCCAAACTTTTGTACTTGCTCTACCCATGCTGCAGCTTCACTTGGTAATTCCTCAGCATCATCTTCCTTCCTAGAATGATTTTCCTCAAAATATTCCTCTATTGCTGACTCCAGTACCTCTACAGAAAAACATTCCTCAGAATCATCATGAACCTTCATGGCATTAAACAAATTGAAAGTAGCTTGTTCATCTTGTACTCTCATGATCAACTCCCCTTTCTCTACATCAATCAATGTCCTTCCTGTAGCAAGAAATGGTCTTCCCAGGATAATTGGCACTTCCCTGTCTGCTTCATAATCCAGAATAATGAAATCTGTAGGGAAGATAAACTTATCTACCCTCATGAGCACATCTTCAATCTTCCCTTCAGGATGTACAGTGGATCTATCTGCTAACTGAAGAGAAATGGTAGTAGGTCTAGCCCCTCCAATGCCCAATTTTTGAAAAATTGACAATGGCATCAGATTTACACTTGCTCCTAGGTCACATAGAGCCCTACCCACATCTCGACCTCCACTAGAACAAGGGATAGTGAAACTCCCTGAGTCCTTTAACTTAGCTGGAATTTGTCTCCTCAGAGGTCCACCTACTTCCTCAAACAATGACACCGTTTCAAATTCCTTCAACCACTTTTTCTTTGATAAAATGTCCTTCAAAAACTTCACATAAGTTGGCATCTGCTCAAGTGCTTCCACCAATGGTACATTGATATGAATTTGTTTCAGCATTTCTAAAAATTTCTTGAATTGTTCCTCTTCTTTTTGCTTCTTAAATCTAGTTGGGTATGGTGGTGGTGGTGCATAATCATATTCCTCCAAACCAGATTTCCTCTTTGCTTTAAAATTGTTTCCTTCAGGCATCTCTGCAGGTTTCTCCACAGGATCCTCTTCTACTCTCAAACCAGGGGACACATCCTCCTTCTCCAGCAACTTATCTTTTCGCAAATTTTCTTTGTTTATTGCGGCTCCTGCTGAGGATCCTTCTCCTGCTTCCAAATTCTCAGCCCTTCTCTCTTCAAACTGTTTCCCACTTCGAAGTGTGACAACTTTACATTGTTCCTTTCCATTCATTGGATTCTCAGTGTTACTTGGAAAAGCTCCTGGTGGTCTGCTTCTCAATTCATTGGCTAACTGCCCCATTTGCACTTCCAGACTCCTTAAAGAAGATGCTTGGCTCTGAATAAGAGCATCTTGATTTTTAAGCCGCACTTCATTATGAGTCATGAATTCCTTCATCATTTCCTCCATGGTTTTCTCTTGTTTTGGAGGTGGAGCTTCTAGACTCTGCTGATGATTATAACCTTCTTTGTTATAATGCTGCTCCCTTCCTGCTGCATTTTGGTTTCCTTGTCCAGACCAAGAAAAATTTGGATGATTTCTCCAACCACTGTTGTAAGTGTTTGAATATGGATTATTAGTCTGATGGTGATGATTTCTGTTCCCCATATAACAAACCGACACTGGATTTGATGGACATTCCTCAAACTGGTGTGCTTCCCCACAATAAATACAGTCCAAAGGTCCTGAGGGTTCTGCACACATTGGAGTTGTTTTGCTTGGACTGGTATTTTTCTCAATGCTTTTCATAGTTGCTCCCATAGCCTCCATTTGCGCAGTCAAAGCTTTCATTGGATCAACTTCCAGCATTCCTGCTACCTTGGGAGTGGAGATAGCTGCTGCTCTCGAATTTGCCCAGAAATAGTTGTTAGCAGCCACTTTGTCCAAAATTTCACAAGCCTCATTGTATGTCTTGTCCAACAATGCTCCTCCAGATGTAGCATCTATCATCATTCTTGAATTACCATTCAGCCCATTATAGAAAATCTCCATCTGAATACAATAAGGTATTCCATGGTTTGGGCATCTCCTCAGCAATTCCTTGAATCTTTCCCATGCCTCGCTAACAGACTCATCCTCCTGCTTGAATGCCGTGATTCCTACATCGTGCATTTCTCGTTGGAGGGAAATACTTCAGCAAAAAGGTTTCAGTAAGCTTGTTCCAGGTTGTGACAGATCCTGGTGGTAGATTGGTGAGCCAGGTTTTTGCACTGTCCCTTAGAGAAAAAGGGAATGACCGCATTCTCAAGGCCTCGGGTGTAACTCCTTGCAGCTTGAAATTATCACAGATCTCCAGAAAAGATTTCAAATGCAAATGTGGATCTTCAGTAGCCTGTCCCCCAAACTGCCCCAAACTCTGCAGCATTTGAAACATCACAGGTTTCAACTTAAAGTGTTGTGCCTGAACTTCTGGCCTCGCAACCCCTGGATCAAACTCCAAGAACCTCGGTGTTGTATAAGTTCTGATTATCCTATCTCTTTCATCAACTGGAACCTCCAACTCAACTTCCGGCTCAGGAACTCTGTCAGCCATCTTTCTAGCTCTTTGCTTTCTTCTGTTCTTTCTAAATGTTCTCTCTATCTCTGGATCAAATAGAAATATTTCACCGATTGTTTCCTCGCTCATACACTGCTAGCGTTCCCTACAATTATAGAAAATGATTAGTTTCCTATAACTTCAGTCGACCAACTGTGCATGCAAATTCAAACAATGAAATAGCATTCAGACTCAATATCAATCACTCCCCGGCAACGGCGCCAAAAACTTGTTGTTGTGCTAGTAGCTATTATAATTATACGCAAGTGCACGTATGTCTAAACAAGTAATACAAATCTAATTCCAGATATCGTACCCAAGGGAGTGAAAGTGAATCGTGCACATTCTATTGCTTGTAAATTAATGGTGTTTTGTGATTTCTCCAAACAAAAATAACAAGAAAGCATATAAAATGAAACCAAACAGTGCTAAAACAATTAATACTATTTCTTCCCACAAAATAATCATAAACTAATAGACTATGGTTTTAAAATCGATTATAAAATGCACTCGGGTTATTGACTTTTGTTTATCTCCTTTCCTATATGCTGCAGCATCGTTCAAGCATCAACTTCTGGTTCTTGCAACCACACTTTTTCTGTCTAGTCTATCGTCATAGCTCTAGATCTATGTTTTCTTGCTAACCTTCATATGTCTATGATAGATTTTGCCTTCAAACATACTACTTTAGAACAGGGGTTCTTGCAAGTCTTAGATTCTATGCATGTCTACACTAGAAATAAAGATTTGACCACGATGCCCTCATCCTAGATCTCCTCTCAGTCTCACTAGGCGAGATCTCTACCTGCCACTGTCGTGTTTAGATAGACAAACAAACTAGAATCGAAATCAAACACCAGAGTTAATACGAGAACAGCTTCAACATATATTCAAGAAGAAAAACCAGTCAATAACCCGAGCTTAAAAGGTTTAGCTCATGCTTACAAAAGATAAAAAGCAAATAACATTCAAACTCATGTTTTCGAACATCATTTACGTAGAAATATTAAAAAAAGTTTTGCAAAATAAAGATAAACTGTTCGGGATTTTCGCAGCTGCCACTTCTGCTTCTCACGAACACCTCGTTCTCCTTGCTCCCACTCCTATGTTGATCCTCCTTCTGAATGTTGTATTCCCTCAATGTTGTTATACTCCTGAAAATATCTCCCTTGTCCCCTTTCAGCTTCCATCCAAGCCTTACACGTGGCTCCTCAATCTGCCTTCCAGCTCTGACAGTTCTCCTGGGTGACACGTGTCTTGCTTTTGGGACAGGATCTGAAAAGTGCTAAGATCCTGTCTGCTGTGGTCCCGAATATTCCTCATTAGAGTTCTGGCCATGCTGCTCCTATGCTGCGACATCATATCAACTCTTCTTGCTCTTGTCATGCTCCAGCATAATGAAACCTGTGATACTATTCCAACAATTCCTTTCGCAAAAACTTATGATTAACACAAAATGAAATAATAAACCTAAATTTAACAGACTGACCAATTAACGTATATTTTACCACTTATCCTATAAAACAAGACTATTCTTAGACATAATTAATCAAATTTAACACAAAATAATAACTCTTTAAGAGAGTTATCATGAAGTGAAGTGAAGAAGGCAAATTGAAGAGCTCAAGACTTGAAGAATTCTCTCCAAGATTCAAGGCATTCCTTTGAAGATTTGAAGGCGTTCTTCGTCATCTTCAACGTGTTCTTCATCAAAGTCAAGCAAATCCTACGTTTGATTCGGAATCAAGGCTCATAGTCCCCGAAGAAACGTTAGAAGTCCTCCAAATTGTTGAAGAAAAGGATCAAAGACTAAAAATCAAGAAGAACAAGAAGATCAAGCTTCAAGAACACGAAGAACAAGGTCGAAGATCTTCAAGAAATCATTCAAGAATGACGTTTAATCCAAAAACAAGGTGAAAACCCTTTGGATTAACGTTATAAAGCTTCAAGATCAAATTGAAGAGGATCGACGGAGCTAAATTCTGTTGAAGACCTCGAAGAACACTTAAAGATCAAGTTCGAAGAGAAGAATCAAAGGAAGAATAGAGATAGAATCCACAAAATATATTTTGATCCAAATTGAGATTGAATTGTATCCAAATTTCGTGTTTATAAAATTGAATACGATTTTCGTGATTACAAATTTTGGCACGCCCAGTGGGACCTTCTCTACCTTTCATCTCTTCTCTTCATCGGAAATCCAAAGTTTAAGGATGTCTCAGGCATCAAATACCTCAAAAGTTGTCGGTGTCATTACAAGAAGCATGGCAAGACAGGCATTGGAAACTCTAAAGTCGATTGCTTCTGACGATGAAGTGCATAGAAGCAATGCTTCCTCATCAGTGATGATGGTTAACACTTCAACCGTAGAAGAACAACTAGCAAGCATGAAAGAGTTAGTGGAAATGCTAAAAAAGCAGCTACAAGATCAAAGCATCAAAATTGCAAGGCTTAAGAAAGAAAAAGGAGCGTCCAGTGAAACAAATGATGACGAAGGTGAGCAAAGTAACGATATGGAAACACCTAAAGAAAAAAAAGTAGATGATGAGGCAAAATCTGCATCCAAAGGCTTACATGTCTCCTCTGATGGCTTCATCCAAATTGACCAAATCAAGGAATTTATCGAAGGGACTTTGAAAAATAAGTTCGACGAAAGCTCTAAGTTGTCACTAGTTTACTCCAAGCCATATACTCGAAGAATTGACAACTTGAGGATGCCCATGGGCTATCAGCTACAAAAATTCCAACAATTTGATGGAAAGGGAAATCCGAGACAACATGTTGCTCACTTCGTCGAAACCTGCAACAATGCTGGAACATACGGAGACCACTTGGTGAAGCAATTCGTGCGATCTCTTAAAGGAAATGCCTTTAATTGGTATACGGACTTGGAACCAAACTCAATTGACAGCTGGGGGCAATTAGAGCACGAATTCCTTAATCGCTTTTATAGCACAAGGAGAACTGTCAGCATGGTGGAACTCACCAATACTCACCAATGGAAAGAAGAACCAGTCATTGACTATATCAATCGATGGAGAAACTTATGCCTCAACTGTAGAGATCGTCTTTCAGAAACCTCTGCAATTGAGATGTGTATTCAAGGGATGAAATGGGGCCTTCAATACATCCTCAAAGGAATCCAACCAAGGACTTTCGAAGAGCTGGCCAATAGAGCCCATGATATGGAACTGAGCATGGCAGCTAGTGGGATGAAAGAACCACCAATCCAAGATCCCCGAAGATTTCAAGAGAGGAAAGACTTTCGAAAAGGGGGAAAACCATTTGATAAACCCATGAAGAAGGAATCTATGGCAATCAGGGCGACTCTAGTTGCATTTCAGAAAAAGGAAATCAACAAAGAAAAGCGGACTACTCCACAGGAAAACGTGCAGAGGAAGTTAACCCTTAAAGAAATGCAACAAAGAGAGTATCCATTTCTAAATTCAGATGTACCAGGAATCTTCGATGATCTGCTCCAAGCAAAGCTCATTGAATTACCAGAGATGAAGCATCCCGAAGAAGCCAACCAGGTTGATAATCCAAAGTATTGCAAGTATCATCGTTTAGTCAGTCATCCCATACAAGATTGTTTCATATTTAAGGACAAAGTGATGCAACTAGCTCGTCAAGGCAAAATTTTGCTTGAAGAGGAGGCGGCCACTGCCAACGCAATCACATTCAAGATTGAAAAGGCCATGGGAGAAAGTTCGAAGCAGGCTGAAGAACACTTCCTTCCAAAAGAAGATATGACAAGCACGGGATCTGTACTTGCAATAACTTTCACGGATGAAGATTTCGAATTAGGCCCATATTTACACAATCGGCCGTTGTTTGTAATTGGCTATGTTCGCGAGCAAAAGTTAAATAGAATACTGGTGGATGGAGGGTCAACAGTCAACATCCTGCCTTTACATACTCTGAAGAAATTAGGGATTTCCATGGATGAGCTCGCGGATAGCCGATTGATGATCCAAGGATTTAATCATGAAGGGCAAAGAGCTTTAGGAACAGTGATCTTGGACCTGTTAATGAATGATATGGCAATGATAGTGTTATTCCATGTCATCGACGCCAATACATCCTATAACATGCTTCTTGGTCGTCCATGGCTGCACGAAAATGGCATCATTCCCTCCACTTGGCATCAATGTCTGAAGTATTGCAAAAATGGAGTAGTAAAAAAGGTGGTCGGTGATAGCAATCCGTTCATGGAATCAGAATCACATTTCGCGAATGCGAAATACTATTTGACACGTAAGAAGACTGCCCAAATCAATGATGATACAAAGATCGACAATGGTAAAGCTCCACTCATGGAGGAGTCCATGAAAGACCTAACATTCCCTTTAACAAAGATTGATGCTGGTAAGCCTCTGCTGCAACCATTGGATGGATTTGTTCGACCCATTCACAGTGCTATAACTGAGCATGGAGAACTTTCTGAAAGAACAATTGCAAAGAATTACGGCCCAAAAGCATTCTCACTTTTGCTTAAGGCAGGTTATGGCCCAAAATCAGAAAATCGCCATCCAAGAATAGTGGATCAGCCAGCAAGAAGAATCAACATCAGTGAAAAGTCTTTAAATTCAGATGTCAGCCACAGGAAAGGACTAGGATTTGCCCCGCAAGCTCCAGTTCATATTGCGATTAGAAGGGGTAACACCTGCTATATCACTGAAGAAGAAAGGTCTTCGACAAAAGATGCAATCAATGATAGAAAGAAAAAGCAACCACGACTATCCGTGTTCGAAAGATTGGGACTACTTAAAGATGGAAAAAGAAGTCATCATAAACCAACGATGACCAAGGAAAATACTGATGAGGATTCACAATTCACAAAGCTAAGGAGTTTAATTCCCTCCCGCATGAAGAGGCAAACCACATTAACCATTTCCTGTGGAAGAGAATTGAAAGCTACGAAGAGGACTGTCATTCTGATAAAAGTCTCGAAGGATGAAGATGATGGAGAAAGTGTTGCGTCATCAGATAATCCACCCATAGAAGAGAAAGAGGTTTCTTCATATCATATTACCTTAAATGAAGATGGTACAATAGGGGAAGAAGATGCCAAATATGCCCCTCCGCAGTTTGAAGAAGGTGTTAAAGGAACTGTTGATGAGTTGAAAGAAATTAACTTAGGAAGTGTTGATGACCCAAGGCCAACTTACATCAGTGCAATGCTAACTTCTAACGAGGAGAAATCCTATGTGGAGTTGTTAAAAGAATTTAAAGACATATTTGCTTGGTCGTACAAAGAGATGCCAGGGCTTGACCCTAAGATAGCTGTCCACCGTCTGTCAGTAAAAAGAGGAGTGCGCCCAGTCAAACAAGCACAACGCCGATTTCGGCCAGAGTTAATTCCTTTGATTGAAACTGAGGTGAATAAGCTCATTGAGGTTGGATTCATAAGGGAAGTAAAATACCCGACATGGATATCAAGCATTGTCCCAGTGCGAAAGAAAAATAGACAAATCAGAGTTTGCATTGATTTTAGAGATCTTAATGAGGCATGCCCAAATGACGATTTCCCACTGCCAATAACAGAGCTGATAATTGATGCTACTACTGGTCACGAGGCAATGTCTTTCATGGATGACTCTTCTGGTTACAACCAAATTCGTATGTCACCAGAAGATGAGGAAATGACAGCATTTCGTACTCCCAAAGGAATATATTGTTATAAAGTAATGCCTTTTGGATTGAAAAATGCTGGTGCAACATATCAAAGAGCCATGCAAAAAATATTTGATGACATACTCCATAAACACATTGAATGTTACGTTGATGATGTCGTGGTCAAGTCACGAAGGCGTGAAGATCACCTAGAAGATTTGAGAATGATCTTTCACCGACTTAAGAAACATCAACTAAAGATGAATCCTTTGAAATGTGCATTTGGAGTAAAGTCCGGGAAGTTTCTTGGGTTCATTGTTCGTCATCGAGGGATTGAAATTGAGCAAGCAAAAATTGATGCGATCCTGAAGATGCCCGAACCTCGTAATATCCATGAGCTGAAAAGTCTACAAGGAAAGTTAGCCTACTTGCGCAGATTTATTTCAAATTTGGCAGGTCGCTGCCAGCCTTTTAGTAGGATCATGAAAAAGGGAGTTCCATTTGAATGGGATGAAGCTTGTAGAAATGCCTTTGAAAACATAAAAGCTTACCTGACAAAACCGCCTGTTTTGACTGCGCCTATTGTTGGACGCCCATTGATATTATACATTGCCGCTCAAGAGCGCTCAATGGGGGCATTACTTGCCCAAGAAAATGAAGAAAAGAAGGAGAATGCTTTATATTATTTAAGCAGGATGATGACACCAAATGAGCTCAACTACTCCCCAATTGAGAAATTATGTTTAGCTTTGATATTTTCTATCCAAAAGCTTAAACATTATTTTCAAGCTCATTATGTCCGACTCGTCTCAAAGGCAAATCCTTTGAAATATGTCATGTCAAAACCCGTGCTCTCTGATAGACTTGCGCGATGGTATCTTCAGTTACAACAATTTGAAATCATATATGTTCCTCAAAAGGCTGTCAAAGGGCAAGTATTAGCTGATTTCTTGGCTGATCATCCAATCCCTGCCGAATGGGAGTTGACTGATGACCTTCCAGATGAAGATGTACTCGCAGTTGAGATATCACCACCTTGGAAGATGTATTTTGATGGAGCATCCCATAAAGAAGGAGCTGGCGCAGGGGTAGTATTCGTGACACCTGATGAAGAAGTCCTGTCTTACTCATTTACTTTGACCAAAAATTGTTCTAACATTGTTGCTGAGTACCAAGCGCTTATCCTTGGGGTTAGAAATGGTGGTGGATGCCAAGAGGTTTCGAATAAAAATATACGGTGATTCTAAGCTGGTAATTAATCAACTACTTGGATCATACGATGTCAAGAAACCCGAGTTGATGCCCTATGTCAAGTATACCTAAAGAATGATTCGATGGCTAGGAGGTATAGAGCTGGAACATATTCCACGAAGTGAAAATAAACAAGTTGATGCATTAGACAAACTTGCCTCCACGTTAGCTATGCCAAGTAATGAAACCTATGTTCCGGTCTGCAAAAATTGGGTAATACCACCCATATTTGAGGATGAAGAAGATGAAGAAGATAATAATATGGTTGAAGTGTTCGAGGTCGACAAAGAGGACTGGTGCCAGCCATTTGTTGATTATTTAAAGAATGGGAAACTGCTCGATGATCCACGTCAAAGGGTTGATGTTCGACGCCGCAGCGCTCGATTTGTCTACTTTAAAGACACTCTATTTCGAAGATCTTTTGATGGAGTTCTCCTACGATGTTTAGCAGAAGAGGAAGCCAAACAAGCAATGGAAGAGGCACACTCGGGTATTTGCGGCGCTCACCAATCTGGTCCAAAATTGCACTTTCGTATCAAGAGAATGGGGTATTATTGGCCAACAATGGTGAAAGATTGTATGAGTTATGCACAAAGATGCCAACCTTGTCAGTTCCATGCAAATCTCATTCATCAACCACCCGAACCGTTGCATCCGACAGTTGCCTCATGGCCTTTTGATGCTTGGGGCTTAGATGTTGTAGGGCCAATGACGAAGTCTTCAGCAGGTCACTTATACATTTTGGCTGCAACTGATTATTTCTCCAAATGGGCAGAGGCAATCCCGTTGAAGGAAGTAAAAAAAGAAAATGTGGTTGATTTCATCAGAACCAACATAATCTTTCGATATGGAGTTCCCCGGTATATCATTACCGACAATGGAAAACCATTTTGCAACTCATTGATTGACAAGCTTTGTGAGAAGTTTCAGTTCAAGCAGCGAAAGTCGTCAATGTATCATGCACCTGCTAACGGACTAGCAGAAGCCTTCAACAAGACATTATGCAGTTTGCTGAAAAAGGTTGTAGCAAAATCCAAGCGTGATTGGCATGAGCGAGTTGGAGAAGCTCTGTGGGCATATCGGACCACTCATCGAACACCTACGCAAGCAACTCCATACTCACTTGTTGATAAATACTCACTTTGTGCATTTTACTGATACAAATTTGCTCACTTTTGACCTCAGATTGACGTATTACGTGATAGTTGCATGCATTATCCATTTTCTTTAAGGAATTATTACGTTTGGTCTAGTTTGTGGTTGTTTATGCAGATTTCATGCACATTTGAGTTGTTTACAAGATTTGACCAAGTACCCTGGGGCCAATCGATGCTAACTTGCATGGGAAAGAGGAAGAAGTGAGAAAAGACCGAACCCAAATATGTTTTAGGCCAAAATTCAATGGAAACCCGTCCTGAAAGCAGTTGATGTTCAAAGAAGCAGGCACAAATTCCTCCACACATGGAATTCAAGCTAATGGAGCTTGGCAATAGATAGATATTCGAGTTAGCTTTCCAATGCAACTGGAATCAGGTCAATCGGAGTTCGGGAGCGAAAGTTATGGCCAAAACCGTGGGACTGCGCACGTTCGCAACGAACTCGGCGACCCACATGCAAAACCGGCGATCGCCGGTTATGTAGACGGGTCGCCGGTTATGCATTTTTCTTCGTCAGCTTCGTCGCACGATTGGCGACCCACGTGCATGGTCGGCGGTCGCCGATCGCGCATTCCAGATCGCCGATTTTGTCCCGTTTTGACGAATTCTGGCGAATCTGAAGCCCAAAACCATATCTTTTGGAGATTTGAAGAGCCCCAACTATAAATAGGAGGTCCCTGAACGTGAATAAGGTTCCTTTCTATCAATTTTTCAGAGAGAGAGCATAGAATTGAGAGCAAAAGCTGGAGAACTTGAAGAGCACGACAGGAATTGAAGATTGAAGACCATGGTTTTTGATTTCCATGTTTACTGTTCTTATGACTCTTCATCTCTTTGTTTTTCTAGAATTTAGCATGATTGGCTAAATCTACTCATGGATTCTAGGGTTTGAAGCTTTGTATTTATTCATTCAACAATTTATGTGATTTAATATTCCTTTTCCATTGATGTTCTGATTTATTGATAATTTCATGAATTACGAGATACTGGCCATTGATTGTGATTTGAATTAATAGTTTTTGATCCGAGAGGACTAGGTTATTAATTAAGACGCCAATAAATTAGATTCAAGGGGCAATTGTCCGAGAGGAAATTGAGCTTTGAAGGGTTTTTGAAATCTAAGGTTTTATCAAGAGTAAAAGTCTTCTGTATGTCCGAGAGGAATCTTTTGATCTTTTATTTCCATGTTATGGTTTAGAGTCTGAGAGGATCACCTGATAACGTATATGCGATTAACTCACATCCTTGGGAATTAAATTTGGGATTGAATTACATGAAAAGTTGTTTGATTATTATTCAAAGTGGATTACCCTGGAATCCTATCTTCTCATAAGTTTCTTAAAATTATTTAAAATTGTTATTTATTATTTTCTATTGCCAAGTTACTTTTATGTTTACAACAAATCAAAACCATTTTCTGATTTACCTAGATAGTAGTACGATATCTATGTTTTAGTGCTTGATTATACTTCGAGCCTGCAGTCCTTGAGATTCGATAAATTATTACTTGCCCTCTGCAGTGGTCTGTACACTTGCAGTTTTAGCGCGTTTTGTGTATGGCGTAGAAGCTATTATTCCTCTCGAGCAACAAATCCCTTCATTAAGAATGGCCATCCAAGAAGGCTTAACTGAAGAAGAAAATGCACACCTGCGTCTGGAGGAGTTGGAAGCTCTCGATGAGAAAAGATTGGAAGCACAACAAAGACTTGAGTGTTATCAAGCACGCATGTCAAAAGCTTTTAACAAGAAGGTACGAACAAGATCCTTCCAAGTCGGGGATTTGGTTCTTGCTGTGAGAAGGCCGATTGTCACTACACACCGTGTTAGCAACAAGTTTACCTCAAGATGGGATAGTCCATACGTTGTCAAAGAAGTCTACACTAACGGTGCTTATCTTTTAGTTTCTGAAGACCACGTACGAGTTGGACCGATAAATGGCAAGTTCTTGAAACGCTATTATCCTTAAAAAAAAACAACGATGAAGATGTGATGTGTAAATATGTAAATAAAAAAGTAGCAAAAAAATGATGAAAAAGAAAGAAGAAAGAAAAAAAAAGGGAAAACGAAAAGCAGAAAAAAAAACGAAAAGCAAAAAAAAAAGAGAAAAATGGAAAAGCAAAAAAAAGAGAAAGATAGAAAAAAAATGAAAAAAAAAGAAAGACAAAAAAAAGAGAAAAGAAAAAGAAGAAAAACGGAAGACCCAAATCTTGAAGACAGCTCCATGATGCACGAGCCTAAACTGCTTGTTACTCCTGGCCCGCATGAGTATAAACTGTGCACGGCACTAGCCTAAACTGCTTGTTACTCCTAGCCCGCATGAGTATAAACTGTGCACGGCACTCCCACCAAATCTTGAAGACAACTCCATGATGCACGAGCCTAAACTGATTGTTACTCCTGGCCCGCATGAGTATAAACTGTGCACGACACTCCCACCAAATCTTGAAGGCAGCTCCATGATGCACGAGCCTAAACTACTTGTTACTCATGGCCCGCATGAGTATAAACTGTGCACGGCACCCACCCACCAAAATCACAAATCGTGTTCTATGAACTAATTTTTGAGTTGATCCTTCTCTAAGGTATATGGGCTTTTTAGATATCCTTTAAGTTCAGTCATAGTTTATGTTTTGCCTCGGCGCAATACTAAAATATGCATTGGAGAAAATAAAAATGTACAACACAAGTTCAAAAAAGTCACAGTAGAAATGCAATTCATGAATTAAAGGAATATACAAGCTTGCTTGATGACCGAAACATTCGCTTCTACATATGGACAACAGTGGCTGGATATCTTCAAGTTTAGTTACAACTTCAACATATCATCAATGTTGAAGACAAGATCGTCTCTCAATAAATGAATGATGTTTTCTCTTGGTGGCAATCGGATCTTTTTTTGGTTGAAAATCTACTCTTGATAAAATATCTTTCATAGATGGGCTTCATCAATGAAACTTGACATGGCTCAACCTTCCCTTCCTTTAATCATCACTTGGTAGAACCTTCTGCATCAAATCGGTGTCTTTGGGATCATCTCCACTTGAGCTTAACACAATTTCTTTGCACCATCACACCAAAGACATCTTTTTCAATAGTCGATCGCCTGCAATCTGCAAATAGCTGCGACAACAAAACATGGCTAATCTTCAAGCTTCATTTAAGCTACAATCTTTGAGCTTTCACTCAGTTGCGGCCTCACAATATGTGATGGTCTTCTATGGTTCATTCCACTATTGTAAAGATAGTGCGATAGCCATAAAATTGATATAAGAAGTTGTGGGATGGTTTGATGCTTGCTTGAGCTGTGGCAGAGACTATACCTTTTGACAATATTGATGATTGCTTCTAGACTTCAAATAAAACTCAGAGAAAACCATATCTCTTGTTGATAAAAAGTCCGTGGGTTGCTCTTTATCTCTTGCTTCAGTACTGCCATATATTTTCTTCTTGATTGATGGACAATACTTCAAAGAAAACCGAAGAAATTACAGCTCCTGCTTTCTTTTAAGTGTTACAAATAAAACGACTTCATGTTTTAATCCCCATAGCTTGATCGTTGATTGCCTAGATGAAAATAAGTCTTGCTTATTAAGACATTGCATAAGAGAAGAAAAATGAACAAAGTTATTACAAGACTTTGCTATCCAAGACCCTTGTTGGAGTCTTGGAATGATTTTGTAGAGTAGCATTTGAATGACGCACACACTTAGCCACCTAAAAAAAAAAAGAGGAAGCTCAACAGTAATTAATGAAGCTCAACAATTGATGCCTAGCAGCTAAAAAGAAAGGTTTAACAATAATTCAAAGCCAGCAGTTCAGGGAAAAATACGACTCAACAAAATAATGATAAGTCCAGCTATTGAAGTCCATAAATTAAAAGGAAACCCAACAGTAGATCAAAGAAGTCACAAAAGATAGAAAGGTCCACCAGGATGCAGGCCCTGCAATTAGAAAGGGAAATTCATCAGATTTAAGCCCCGCAAATTAAAGAAAAAATAAACAGTAAAGGGGTATGCATCATTCTTTCTTCCTAAAATAAAATGAGGGTCACCATCCCAATTCAAAAAAAAAAAAAAAACAATAGTTTACCCTTCTCAAATCAAGAATTCCTTCAAACCAAAATTTGAGTCCCAAAGATTCCAAGTATTCCAAGTGTTGTTGCCTCCGTGGAGATTTAATGCTGAGGTGAAAGATACAAGGTTGGTGCTAACCAAATGATAAAAAAAAACGGGAAGCACCATACGGCAAGGCTTGCAACAACAAAGTATCCAAATAAGCTTGACGAATCATAAGTCCATTGAATGATGAAAGATCCGAGACTGTGGGATAGTCTCTGTGAAACCGGTAAACTGTGAGATAGCCCCCGGCTCACATGAAATCTGTTGGAATTGTATACATAAAAGCATTATGATTGGTATATTAGGAAACGTTATGTTTGATATACTGGTAATCATTAATGACTTGCAATAAACAACTCCTGTCTGAATTAACAATCATACAATGCGAACAAACACATCCAGTTATCTCGTCGATAGGGAGATCATACG
>JAPKLW010007269.1:0-15427 GCA_026898455.1 Plectranthus barbatus
CGAGAAGTGGCGTAGCAGCCGTCTGCCGGTCCGGTCAGGGTTGTGCTCTCCTCCTCCGTCATCCTGAGGTTCCTCCTCCTCGGGCATTTCTGGGGGTGTCTGCGGCGGTCGCTGGTCTGGCTGGGTCAGTGGTCGATGTCGAAGTCTGGAGGTACCTGGGCCTCCTTGTGCTCCGACCATCAGCCTCAAGTGGGCGGGTGTGCTCATCAACCAATTATCACGAAAGTGATAATCGGTGACGTGAGTGAGGTCCCGCTGTGGAAGTGGAAATCTGTCCCCATTGGACATCCGCAAAGACCAACCTGACGCCCGTGGTGAAAGCATCAACATCTTCACCAGAGTCCCAGTGCTGAGTCCTCGGTTGTCATCCTCAAGCGACTCGATTTGTGTCAAATCGATCCCCACATGCTCCGCAATCGGGGTGATCAATCCCCCGCTCCAAATGTTGCCATTGGTGGCCTTGATCTGATGCCGCCATTGGTCCATGACTAGCACCGCGAAGCTAAACTGCTCCCCTGTCAGCATGCAATTGAGGGCGAAAAGTTCCCCCACTCTTACTTTCCCGCTCTCATGTCTGCCGGTGATCGACACCCCCATGCATCTCTAAAGATATCTGAAAACTGGGTTGTCGATGGAGGACGCTTTCAAGGTCCCCGAGTTAAACTCTCGCAGGTCTTCTTTAGCATCAGAAGCGATCTGGGTCCAGAATCGGGCAATGTCGAAGTGTGGGGGGAGAAAACCGACCCCCCCAACGTGGACTCCCCAGATTTCTTCAAGCTCGTCTCTTGGAATTTCGTAGTACTGGTTCAGAAGCTGGAAACCAATTGTCGTAGGCTCTGATTCCAGCTGAACTTCGAAGACGTGGAGTGAGGCCAGAAACTCCAGGACAAGTGATGGGTATGTCGGCCATCGGGCTGTCATCCAAGCATTCCAATCAATTCTCTGCAAGAGAGCTTCTACATCTGCTCGGATTCCTAGCATTTGCATTATCTCCGGGCATGGGTAAAGTGTCTGTCGGATAGTGAACTCATTTCCTGAGAATTTTCTGTATCGCCTCTCATGAGCCATTTTGGTGAAGGTGGGTCGAAAATCATGGTCAATCTGCAAGGGTAGTGGGAAAAATTTGTCAAAGTTCATCACAATTCTACACAAAATTCCCAACATGAGTGCATCCAGTTGTGCAATAATCCACAGAAAAAAAAATTCTACCCATGCAAAATTGATTCGACATTCATGCAATTCAAACTCTATCCTAGCATATCACCTCCATGTTTGACAGAATTTGTCCCAGAAATAGCAAGACTAGAATAACACCCCCATCTAGAATTATCCCCCAAACTTTCGTTCGTCAGATTCAATGAAATTCAAGCAGCAAACCAAGCACAAGTAAGTACATCGACTAAAACAACTAACCATATCGAATAATCATAATGAATAGCAACGAAATTGACAAAATTGCAAAAATGAAAACTAGGGCTCCAAGTTCAATTTTTATCAAAAATCATGCTCAAATCCTTCAAAACACATGAAATAATCGAAGAGGAGAGTGTTAGGATACATACCGTGGTTGGTAGTGACGAATTTGGGGAGAAAAAATTCGAGATGGGTATTTGCGAGAGTGAGAGAGGCCTGCGTTGTGTGTTGTGAGGAAAACAATGAAAAGAAGTGGGTTTTATACCCGTCTCTGTCCGGCCCCAGAAACACTCGCGTCGATCGACGAAGGCAAAACTTACTCGTCGATCGACGACGATTGGAGCCGATCGACGTGGAAGAATTTCCTCATCGATCGATGCCAAAGAGCCGCGATCGACGTGGCCTGACAGATGACTGGACCCGAAACAATTCAAAAAAGAAAAATGAAACTCAACTGACTCGACTTGACTGAATTGAAAATAACAGAAATAAATAAAACAGGAAACTGTTAGGTTACCTCCCAACCAGTGCTTGGTTTTATGTCGCTAGCTCGACAATACCTGAGTTTTTAAGGGCGGTTCAAGTAGTACTTCTCCACTGCTTCGATTTGAAGAGGGGTGAAGTATGGTTTCAGGTTTTGCCCGTTCACTTTGAAATTCTTTCCATCTTGGCCAGCTAATTCAACTACACCGTTCATGAATTGGCAGATCACGGTGTATGGTCCGGCACACTTTGACTGTAGCTTTCCGGGCATGAATCAAAGACGGGATTTGAAGAGGAGAACCTTATCACCTGAATGGAAAACATGCGAGCAGATCTTTTTTGTCGTGGAATCTCTTCGCTCGATTCTTATAAATGACGTTGTTCTCATAGGCTTCGTCCCGAAAGTCTTCTAATTCGTTCAGTGCCATGGCGCGTTCTTTTGCAGCTGTCTTCCAATCCAGATTTAATTCTTTCACTGCCCTCCAAGCCTTGTGTTCCATCTCGACAGGAAGGTGACATGATTTCCCAAAAATCAGCTGATATGGAGATGTCCCAATCAGTGTTTTGTAGGCGGTGCGGTATGCCCAAGTGCATCGTCGAGAACTGTCGCCCAATCCTTTCTTTGCTTTACCTTCTTCTCCAAGATCTGCTTGATTTCTCTATTGGATAGTTCTGTCAGCCCGTTCCCTTGAGGGTGATATAGGGTAGTAACGCGGTGCTTTACTCCGTACCTAGCAAGAAGAGAAGAAAGCCATCTGTTACAAAAATGTGATCCCCCATCACTTACCAGGGCTCTTGGTGTTCCGAATCTTGTTATGAGCTTTTGCAGGAACTTGATGACGACTTTGGAATTGTTGGTGACTGTCGGAATGGCTTCGACCCAACGTGATACGTAGTCCACTGCCAATAGAATATATGTGAATCCTTGCGATGGCGGGAAGGGTCCCATGAAGTCGATCCCCCAGACATCAAATATTTCCACTTCAATCACCGGAGTCTGTGGCATCTCATTCCTCCGCGAGATGTTGCCGGTCCTCTGGCAGCGATCACAGCCCATTATCCATCCGCGACAGACTTCATAGATGGAAGGCCAATAGAATCCGCTTGCGAGGATTTTGAAAGCAGTCCGGTTGGCTGAATGGTGGCCACCAGTAGGAGATGAATGGTAGGCTTCGAAGATTTGTTTTCACTCGGACTAAGACACACAGCGGCGAATGACGCCGTCAGCACATCTGCGCCACAGGTAGGGGTCCTCCCAATAGTAGAATCTGACGTCGTGCAGAAACTTCTTCTTTGCATATGGGGAGGAGTCCGGAGGAAGTACGCCGCCGACCAAGTAGTTGGCGAAGTCTGCAAACCACGGAGTTTTGGATTCATAAATCTCTCCCATGTCCCTCAAGGCATAGACCTGTTCGTCGGGGAATGTCTCTCGGATTGTCAATTGCTGATCATCTCCTTTGACCGGTGGTTTGAGCCTTGACAAGTGGTCGGCGATGACGTTCTCGCTTCCTTTTCTGTCCTTGATCTCCAAGTCGAACTCTTGCAACAACAGTATCCATCGAATCAGTCTGGGCTTGGCATCTTGTTTTGCAAACAGATACCTGATTGTTGCATGGTCGGTGTAAACAATTGTTTTCGAGCCTATCAAATAAGGCCGGAACTTGTCGAAGGCATACACAACCGCGAGCATCTCTTTTTCCATCGTGGTGTAGTTGCATTGGGCCGGATTCATGCTCTTGCTGGCGTATTGAATCACATGGAAGAGTCTTCCTTTCAGTTGGCCCAGAACTGCTCCAACAGCGTAGTCGCTGGCGTCGCACATCAATGTGAAGGGCTCTTCCCAATCTGGTGCGGTTAGGACTGGTGCAGTTACCAGTGCTTCTTTCAGCTTCTCAAATGCTTTCAGACATTCTTCATCAAAAACGAAGGACACATCCTTCTCCAGCAGGTTGCACAAGGGCCGGGATACTTTTGAGAAGTCTTTGATGAACCTCCTATAGAATCCTGCATGACCTAGGAAACTTCGGACGACTTTGACATTTGTTGGTGGTGGCATCTTCTCAATGGCTATCACCTTGGCTCGATCCACTTTCAATCCTTCGGCTGATACTCGATGTCCCAACACGATTCCTTCTCGTACCATGAAGTGGCATTTCTCCCAATTGAGGCATAGGTATGTCTCGGTGCATCTCTTAAGTACAGTAGCCAAATTCTGCAAACAGACATCAAATGAGCTACCAAAAACCGAGAAGTCGTCCATAAATACCTCCATGATGTCCTCGATCAGGTCGTGGAAGATTGCCGTCATGCATCTCTGGAAGGTGGCCGGTGCATTGCATAATCCAAAGGGCATCCGTCGGTAGGCAAATACTCCATATGGACAGGTGAATGCCGTCTTGTGTTGATCTTCAGGTGCCACAGCTATCTGATTGTACTCTGAGTAACCATCAAGAAAGCAATAAAGAGGGTAACCAGATAATCTATCGAGCATTTGATCAATGAAGGGAAGAGGAAAGTGATCCTTGCACGTGGCGGTGTTCAAAGCTCGGTAGTTAATGCAGACTCGCCATCCCGTGATTGGTCTTTGCGCTACTTCTTCTCCATCATCATTCTTTACAATTTGCATCCCTCCTTTCTTGGCTACTACTTGTGTAGGGCTTACCCACTTGCTGTCGGAGATTGGGTAGATCATGCCATGGTCAAGGAGTTTGAGAACCTCCTTCTTTACAGCCTCCTGCATGATGGGATTCAGACGTCGTTGTGCTTGTCTCTTTGGTTTGGCATCCTCTTCAAGGATGATCTTGTGCATGCACAACGAAGGGCTGATCCCTTCGATGTCTCCCAAAGTCCATCCAATGGCGAACTTGTATGTCCGTAGAACTCGCAGCAGTTTGTCTAACTCCCCCTGTGAAAGATAAGTAGAAACGATAACAGGGTAAGTGCTATTTGACCCAAGGAATGCGTACCTGAGGTGTGTCGGGAGTGTCTTGAGCTCCAGAATTGGCGGCTCATAGCTGGAGATCGGCTTTTCCGGATTGCCGTCGATTGACGAAGCATCTTCGTCGATCGACGAGGTGCTTGTTGCGGCGTCGATCGTCGAGGCATTGGAGTCGATCGACGAGAACTGGCTGTAGTGGCTGGGCAGCGGTTCTCTTTTAAGTTCTTTCTCGCGAGTTACCTCCTCGAACACATCCAGCTCCATGACCGGATTCATGATCCCCTCGGTTGCTTTGTCCAGATTTGTGGATGAGGAAAGGGAGTGTTGCAAACAGTTTTTCAGGAAATTCGGCTCACTTTTGAGACAGGCGAAAGGGGAAAACATTACCGGGCTGAAGCAGTTGATCATGTGGCATTCTTTTGCATAGCTTCCATCGTCGTGCTTCTGCATTGCCTTGTAAATCGAGAATGTGACGGACTCATTGTTCACTCGAAACGTCAGCTTGCCGTCGCGGATGTCGATTAATGCCCCTCCGGTTTTCAGGAATGGTCTTCCAAGGATCAGAGGAATGTTTCGATCCTCCTCCATGTCAAGCACCACAAAGTCAGCTGGAATTATGAAATCCTTTACCTTTACTAGCACATCTTCAACGATTCCCTTCGGATAGGTGACTGATCGATCGGCCATCTGAAGTGAGATTGTTGTGGGTTTGATGCTTCCGATCTTTAACCGTCTGAGGATTGATAGTGGCATCAAGTTGATTGATGCCCCTGAATCACAAAGAACTTTCCCGAAGGTCTCACCTCCGATGACACAAGAGATTGTGAAGGAACCCGGGTCTTCCCTTTTGATCAGCATCTTCTTTTGGATGATGGCGCTGCATTCTTCGAACAGGTTGACCGTCTCGTGCTCCAAGAAAGGTCTTTTCTGAGAGACCATGTCTTTCAGAAACTTGATGTACCCGGGCATTTCTTGAAGAGCTTCTACCAATGGGATGTTGATATGCACCTTCTTCATTGTCTCCAGAAATTGTGCATACCTTTCGTTCATCTTGGTCTTGGCAAACCGCTGCGGATATGGCAAAGGCGGTTTCTTCATTGGTGGAGCAGGGGCGGTCGTCGATCGATGAGAGTCAGCCTCGGTCGACGGAGGTTTTTGATCTTCGTCGATCGAAGGGGAAGCATCGTCGATCGACGGAGCTTCGCCTGTGACAACTTCTTCTTCTTTCTCGGCTTCTCCTTCATCTCGGGTGTCTGTCCCTGCTTGCTTGGGCCCTTCATAGGTTTTGCCCCCTCTCAGAGTTATAGCGTTCACCTGGTTCCTCTGATTCTGATTCTTGGGGTTGACCTGAGTGTTGCTCGGAAGTTGTCCCGGCTTGTGTTTAGTTCCTAGGGCATCGGCGATCTGGCTGACTTGATTTTCAATGATTTGTACGTGCTTTTGCATTTGATCAACCTTTGTGTTCACGCCCGAAATTTCCTGCTTCAACTTGGCTACAGTATCAGTGGAGCCTTCCATGAACTTAGCCAAAATCTCCTCGAGATTTGGCTTCTTCTTCTCCACTATTGCTCCTTCTTGTACGGCAAATCCTGGTGGTGGTTGCTCTGCAGCTTGAGGGTTTGCGTAGGAGAATCCAGGGTGATTCCTTGCATGATTGTAGGTATAGGGCTGGTTATTCTGCTGATTGTGTTGCTGGTATCCTCCTCGGTAGTTGTTTTGATAACCGCCCCTTTGAATGAAATTTACCTCAGCATTGTCTTCCTCGGTTGGACCCTGCACTGCTTCAACTGCAGCAACTGTTTTCTCTTGCTTCAGATTAGCAAACTCTTCCTTAAGCTTTTTCAGCTCGGCTGCCAAATTGGGTTGCTCGGCAACTTTTTCCACTACTTTCTCGACAGCTTTCACAGGCCGAGTTCGGCTTGAGGACCACCGTTGAGTGTTGTTGGCCATCTTTTGGAAGAACTCCATGGCTTTCTTTCCACTTTTCGTCATGACTGTGTCTCTTAGTGTGGTGTCCACCAATTTGGCTGTCTTATCATTGAGCCCTTCATAGAATGCCTCCGCTTGTTCTCCTGGCAGAAAACCATGTCCGGGACAGGCTCTCAACAGCTCTTTGAATCTCCCCCACGTCTCACTGATGCTCTCATCAGGCCTTTGAGCGAACCTGATGATTTCTTTCCATTTTTGTCTGATAACATTCGGAGGGAAAAAGTTCCCTAGAAACTCATTCCTCAATTCGGTCCACGTGCCTATGCTTCCTTTGTCCAGTGCGGTAAACCATGATTGTGCCTTATCCCTCAGAGAGAATGCGAACAGACGCATTCGGATGGCACTCTTGCTGACTCCTCCAATTTTGACAGTGTTGCAGAGCATAATGAACTTATCCAAATGCGCATATGGGTCCTCAGTAGGTCTTCCTCCGAATTGATTTTGTTGCACCATCTGCACCAATCTGGTCTTCAGTTCAAAATTGTTGGCATTGATGCCAATCTTGAAATCTGTCTCCTTGAACCGAGGTTTATACCGGTTCTGCATGGCTTCCTCTTCTTCCTCATCGTCAGATTCCTCTGGAGGATCCTGGTTGTCTTCCTCTTCATTGTCGGGATTGTCCTCAAATAGTGGGTTATAGCGAAGATCCCTTCCATTCGGATTGTTCCTCTCGAGGTCTCTTTCCAGATTGTACTGTTGGATTTGCGCCCTCATAGCTTGGACTTCTTGGAGAAGCACAGCCTGCTCCTCTGCAGTTAGCACTGGTGGAGGCGGTGGTACGTTATCTTCCATCGTGTGATTACTTGAGCTTTCCTGAGCACGCTTATTCCTTCGGATCTTTCTGCAAGTGGCATCAATGTCCGGATAGTAATAAAGCGGGTCCTTTCCTCTAGCTCTTGTACTCATTCACTTCCTGTACAGCAAAGGAGGTAGTGAGGTAAGACTGAAAATAAACGAAATGAACTGGAATAAGGAAACTGAGCCTCTGAAACGAATAAGGCGTCGATCGACGGGACAAGGCGTCGATCGACGAAACGAAAACAACTTCGTCGATCGACGAGGAATAGCATCGATCGACGTGGAATACGAAAAAGCGAGAAAAATTTCAGAAAATACGAAAATTACAACCTAAAGCAATATTTCAATCACAGATTTAATAGTAAGATTAATTATATTCTTTCCCCGGCAACGACGCCAAAATTTGATCGCTAAATTATTTAACAGCGACTTAGCAAAGCTAATAATATAGCGGCAAATGAAATTATTGATCCCTCAGGGAAAGAAATAACGAATAATCTTTAAGTACTAAGTCAAACGTTCTTGAAAACACTGATTAGGAAAATCAGATAAAAAGTTTGTTGTTTTGAAAATCGCAGTATTTGCTAATGGAAATTAAAAAGCTTTTGAAGTCAAATAAGAGAAGCACAGATTCCAGGAATATCTACCTATCAAGTATGACATGTATGAATAAATTGATTAATTCCCAATTTTAATTCCTCTTCGTAGTGAAACATCAGAAAAGTATTACGAACTTCTTTGTTGGACAATTCGTAAAGTAGATTAATTAATTACCTATCTCCGCTCGGTCTCAAGATAAATTAACTAACTCCAAAGATCTACAGATTTATTCCTACAATCAATCTCCTTCAGTTACGACAAGAAATCAGATTATATTGTGAAAAATCTATTTCCATTGAAAACTATCACAGTTACGTCTCAAGTAATCAACTAGATAATCCTAAGATGTGGCCAACAAATCAAGATTATGAATAAGCACAGATTTCACAAACTACGAAGGGAAAGGGAAAATAATTCAATCAATCAAAACATGTATATATTGATAATTCGAAACCCTAGAATCTGAGAAATGATTTAGTTACACATATTCACGGTAATATTCATCATGGAAAAATAAAACCTGAATTGCATAAAAACTGGAATCCGGAAATCTTCCCACAAGAACTTGTCTTCAAACATAAAACTCTAAAAATTCTTCAATACTAAAATCTTGTAATTGCTCTAACTCTCTTCTTTTTTTAAAAAAACGAATTTACATGAATATTTATAGGGGTGAAAGATGTATCCAACAGTATCTAGGGTTAGATATGCCTTTATCTCCAAATCAGATTCAGATTAGGAATCCCGCATGCGCGTCGATCGTGTAGGTCTGGCGTCGATCGCTGATCCTAAAACATCTTCGTCGATCGACGAGTATTGGCAGCGATCGACGCGGCCTTTACTTCCGTCGATCTTCCTTTTCCCTTCGTCGAGCGCTGTGCTTTCTTTGCCTCGTCGATCGACGAGGTGCTGAAACTGGGATTCTAATTCTTCTCTGTTTTTCGACTAAAAACCTGCATGATTCATCAAACACGACATTACGAGTACAAAATCCAATTCATGCACGATAAAGATACCAAAAACGATCTAAACACTACACAATCAGTCAAAGAACCATAAGATAAGTTGGTGAAAATCTTAACTTATCAACTCCCCCAAACTTAAACCATTGATCGTCCTCGATCAATTCACAGAAAAGAATTCTAATCAAATGCAGATACAAGTGTGCAATGCCTCACAAGCCTCTTTTGCAATCTAAGTTTTACTTATTCACATAAATCATGCAATCCAAACAAATTCTTATTGGTAAAGTATTGAGGAGAAACCTCACCGGGCAGTGTTTGCACTCATCGCTCAATCAAGCAAAAGGGTTTTGAAATCCACTCCTTCAAAGTTTTAGTTTATTTCACCAAGCATATCATAACCACATCATTTTTCTATTTATGCACATTCTTGATCTTTCTCTTTTCTCTCTCTCTTTTTTTTTTCTCTCGGGGTTCCTAAGAACTTGCTCTTAGTTACTTATGAACAACATAAACGAGTTTCCCTCATTTTCTTTCTTTCTCTTTTTCACCAATGTTCATTTTTCTAACTTTTCCCATGGAAACCCCTAAAAAATTTTCTTTTCTCTCTTCTTTTTTTTTTTTTTTCGCACATGGCCTCACACCACATTCCCACAATTCACACCATTCAATAAATCACAATCATCTTATTCATCAACCCTTCTAATCAAAGAAAAATTCATTCAAGGCTCAAAGGGGCTACAAGTGAAGATTTAAGGTTAGTGTATGGGAGATGGGCTACGAAAGAACATGCCTAAAATCATTTTCACCCTATTACCGCACTTAATGCAACCTCAAGAGAGAAATTCGTCAAATTCTAGGAAATAAATCAAACAACTTTGTCACTCATCAAACGAAAAATGGCACAAATTCCTAACAGGGCAGAAATTTTCGTTGCTCCTCAATAATTATCCAATTTCGAACGGTTATCATGCAAAAATTTAAGTTTCAAAGATCAACATATCAAGCAAAACAGCTCCTATCATTGGCTACTTTATCACACAGATTATCATTCTTAATCAGCAAATATCTCGATTATCAATCAATAATTCTAGTTCAAGTAAAGACAAGTAATCAGTCATAACACCATCATAATTAAAAAGTTCCGACTGTCCTATGTTCAAAAGCTCCTAAACAATGCTCAGACTATTCACTTAGAACAAGTACCTCAAATCAAGAGTTCAAAACTTATTCAACACAGAACAAGTATCACAAATCAAGAGTTCAAGAATACTAATTTTGAGTAAAAAGCCTTGCAGAGAGCAATTGTTCACACTGAAGCAAAAGAACAAGGATGGTGATGGTTCAGAAAAAACAAAAATCGAAAACAACGAAACAACAAAAAAATTAAAATAAAGCAGGAAAATGAAAACAAACAAACGTTTCCCTTTTCCTATCCTCATCCCCCCAAACTTGTTTCACTCGAAGGAGTGGACAAGTTTGAAAGTTAGATAAGGAAAAAGGAAACGGTACCTCATTCCTCCTCCGGAGGATCCTCCATCTCGACATCGGGAGATGGCCACACGGGCAGTCGCCGTCGGTAGTCTTGTCGCTCTCTCTGCCAGCGTAGGTAAACGGACTCAGGCTACGTGTTCAGGAGGAGTCGCTGCATCTGAGTGTCGTGGTTATTCAGCCTCGTGTTCACATTCTGTCGAAAGTCTGCCTGCCGTGCGTGTTCTGCTGCATGCAAGTCAGCCTGCTGCTGCATAAACTGGTAGATCGTCACCAGATCCAACCCGGAAAATGAAGACTCTCTCGAGAAGTGGCGTAGCAGCCGTCTGCCGGTCCGGTCAGGGTTGTGCTCTCCTCCTCCGTCATCCTGAGGTTCCTCCTCCTCGGGCATTTCTGGGGGTGTCTGCGGCGGTCGCTGGTCTGGCTGGGTCAGTGGTCGATGTCGAAGTCTGGAGGTACCTGGGCCTCCTTGTGCTCCGACCATCAGCCTCAAGTGGGCGGGTGTGCTCATCAACCAATTATCACGAAAGTGATAATCGGTGACGTGAGTGAGGTCCCGCTGTGGAAGTGGAAATCTGTCCCCATTGGACATCCGCAAAGACCAACCTGACGCCCGTGGTGAAAGCATCAACATCTTCACCAGAGTCCCAGTGCTGAGTCCTCGGTTGTCATCCTCAAGCGACTCGATTTGTGTCAAATCGATCCCCACATGCTCCGCAATCGGGGTGATCAATCCCCCGCTCCAAATGTTGCCATTGGTGGCCTTGATCTGATGCCGCCATTGGTCCATGACTAGCACCGCGAAGCTAAACTGCTCCCCTGTCAGCATGCAATTGAGGGCGAAAAGTTCCCCCACTCTTACTTTCCCGCTCTCATGTCTGCCGGTGATCGACACCCCCCATGCATCTCTAAAGATATCTGAAAACTGGGTTGTCGATGGAGGACGCTTTCAAGGTCCCCGAGTTAAACTCTCGCAGGTCTTCTTTAGCATCAGAAGCGATCTGGGTCCAGAATCGGGCAATGTCGAAGTGTGGGGGGAGAAAACCGACCCCCCCAACGTGGACTCCCCAGATTTCTTCAAGCTCGTCTCTTGGAATTTCGTAGTACTGGTTCAGAAGCTGGAAACCAATTGTCGTAGGCTCTGATTCCAGCTGAACTTCGAAGACGTGGAGTGAGGCCAGAAACTCCAGGACAAGTGATGGGTATGTCGGCCATCGGGCTGTCATCCAAGCATTCCAATCAATTCTCTGCAAGAGAGCTTCTACATCTGCTCGGATTCCTAGCATTTGCATTATCTCCGGGCATGGGTAAAGTGTCTGTCGGATAGTGAACTCATTTCCTGAGAATTTTCTGTATCGCCTCTCATGAGCCATTTTGGTGAAGGTGGGTCGAAAATCCATGGTCAATCTGCAAGGGTAGTGGGAAAAATTTGTCAAAGTTCATCACAATTCTACACAAAATTCCCAACATGAGTGCATCCAGTTGTGCAATAATCCACAGAAAAAAAAATTCTACCCATGCAAAATTGATTCGACATTCATGCAATTCAAACTCTATCCTAGCATATCACCTCCATGTTTGACAGAATTTGTCCCAGAAATAGCAAGACTAGAATAACACCCCCAACTAGAATTATCCCCCAAACTTTCGTTCGTCAGATTCAATGAAATTCAAGCAGCAAACCAAGCACAAGTAAGTACATCGACTAAAACAACTAACCATATCGAATAATCATAATGAATAGCAACGAAATTGACAAAATTGCAAAAATGAAAACTAGGGCTCCAAGTTCAATTTTTATCAAAAATCATGCTCAAATCCTTCAAAACACATGAAATAATCGAAGAGGAGAGTGTTAGGATACATACCGTGGTTGGTAGTGACGAATTTGGGGAGAAAAAATTCGAGATGGGTATTTGCGAGAGTGAGAGAGGCCTGCGTTGTGTGTTGTGAGGAAAACAATGAAAAGAAGTGGGTTTTATACCCGTCTCTGTCCGGCCCCAGAAACACTCGCGTCGATCGACGAAGGCAAAACTTGCTCGTCGATCGACGACGATTGGAGCCGATCGACGTGGAAGAATTTCCTCATCGATCGATGCCAAAGAGCCGCGATCGACGTGGCCTGACAGATGACTGGACCCGAAACAATTCAAAAAAGAAAAACGAAACTCAACTGACTCGACTTGACTGAATTGAAAATAACAGAAATAAATAAAACAGGAAACTGTTAGGTTACCTCCCAACCAGTGCTTGGTTTTATGTCGCTAGCTCGACAATACCTGAGTTTTTAAGGGCGGTTCAAGTAGTACTTCTCCACTGCTTCGATTTGAAGAGGGGTGAAGTATGGTTTCAGGTTTTGCCCGTTCACTTTGAAATTCTTTCCATCTTGGCCAGCTAATTCAACTACACCGTTCATGAATTGGCAGATCACGGTGTATGGTCCGGCACACTTTGACTGTAGCTTTCCGGGCATGAATCAAAGACGGGATTTGAAGAGGAGAACCTTATCACCTGAATGGAAAACATGCGAGCAGATCTTTTTGTCGTGGAATCTCTTCGCTCGATTCTTATAAATGACGTTGTTCTCATAGGCTTCGTCCCGAAAGTCTTCTAATTCGTTCAGTGCCATGGCGCGTTCTTTTGCAGCTGTCTTCCAATCCAGATTTAATTCTTTCACTGCCCTCCAAGCCTTGTGTTCCATCTCGACAGGAAGGTGACATGATTTCCCAAAAATCAGCTGATATGGAGATGTCCCAATCAGTGTTTTGTAGGCGGTGCGGTATGCCCAAGTGCATCGTCGAGAACTGTCGCCCAATCCTTTCTTTGCTTTACCTTCTTCTCCAAGATCTGCTTGATTTCTCTATTGGATAGTTCTGTCAGCCCGTTCCCTTGAGGGTGATATGGGGTAGTAACGCGGTGCTTTACTCCGTACCTAGCAAGAAGAGAAGAAAGCCATCTGTTACAAAAATGTGATCCCCCATCACTTACCAGGGCTCTTGGTGTTCCGAATCTTGTTATGAGCTTTTGCAGGAACTTGATGACGACTTTGGAATTGTTGGTGACTGTCGGAATGGCTTCGACCCAACGTGATACGTAGTCCACTGCCAATAGAATATATGTGAATCCTTGCGATGGCGGGAAGGGTCCCATGAAGTCGATCCCCCAGACATAAAATATTTCCACTTCAATCACCGGAGTCTGTGGCATCTCATTCCTCCGCGAGATGTTGCCGGTCCTCTGGCAGCGATCACAGCCCATTATCCATCCGCGACAGACTTCATAGATGGAAGGCCAATAGAATCCGCTTGCGAGGATTTTGAAAGCAGTCCGGTTGGCTGAATGGTGGCCCCCAGTAGGAGATGAATGGTAGGCTTCGAAGATTTGTTTTCACTCGGACTAAGACACACAGCGGCGAATGACGCCGTCAGCACATCTGCGCCACAGGTAGGGGTCCTCCCAATAGTAGAATCTGACGTCGTGCAGAAACTTCTTCTTTGCATATGGGGAGGAGTCCGGAGGAAGTACGCCGCCGACCAAGTAGTTGGCGAAGTCTGCAAACCACGGAGTTTTGGATTCATAAATCTCTCCCATGTCCCTCAAGGCATAGACCTGTTCGTCGGGGAATGTCTCTCGGATTGTCAATTGCTGATCATCTCCTTTGACCGGTGGTTCGAGCCTTGACAAGTGGTCGGCGATGACGTTCTCGCTTCCTTTTCTGTCCTTGATCTCCAAGTCGAACTCTTGCAACAGCAGTATCCATCGAATCAGTCTGGGCTTGGCATCTTGTTTTGCAAACAGATACCTGATTGTTGCATGGTCGGTGTAAACAATTGTTTTCGAGCCTATCAAATAAGGCCGGAACTTGTCGAAGGCATACACAACCGCGAGCATCTCTTTTTCCATCGTGGTGTAGTTGCATTGGGCCGGATTCATGCTCTTGCTGGCGTATTGAATCACATAGAAGAGTCTTCCTTTCAGTTGGCCCAGAACTGCTCCAACAGCGTAGTCTCTGGCGTCGCACATCAATGTGAAGGGCTCTTCCCAATCTGGTGCGGTTAGGACTGGTGCAGTTACCAGTGCTTCTTTCAGCTTCTCAAATGCTTTCAGACATTCTTCATCAAAAACGAAGGACACATCCTTCTCCAGCAGGTTGCACAAGGGCCGGGATACTTTTGAGAAGTCTTTGATGAACCTCCTATAGAATCCTGCATGACCTAGGAAACTTCGGACGACTTTGACATTTGTTGGTGGTGGCATCTTCTCAATGGCTATCACCTTGGCTCGATCCACTTTCAATCCTTCGGCTGATACTCGATGTCCCAACACGATTCCTTCTCGTACCATGAAGTGGCATTTCTCCCAATTGAGGCATAGGTATGTCTCGGTGCATCTCTTAAGTACAGTAGCCAAATTCTGCAAACAGACATCAAATGAGCTACCAAAAACCGAGAAGTCGTCCATAAATACCTCCATGATGTCCTCGATCAGGTCGTGGAAGATTGCCGTCATGCATCTCTGGAAGGTGGCCGGTGCATTGCATAATCCAAAGGGCATCCGTCGGTAGGCAAATACTCCATATGGACAGGTGAATGCCGTCTTGTGTTGATCTTCAGGTGCCACAGCTATCTGATTGTACTCTGAGTAACCATCAAGAAAGCAATAAAGAGGGTAACCAGATAATCTATCGAGCATTTGATCAATGAAGGGAAGAGGAAAGTGATCCTTGCACGTGGCGGTGTTCAAAGCTCGGTAG